>JAQFXV010000524.1:0-21047 GCA_034694065.1 Camisia spinifer
ACCTCGGTTATTAATGACAATAGTGCACATGAAAAGTGCGGTCGCGGTCGCATATCTGAAATGGTCGCTCTACTCAGATACTTTTACATTCAAAATAGTTGTGACGTCCAAATGAGTGGTCGTAAACTCAAATGGTCGCACTACTCAGATGGTCGCTTACTCAGATTTTACTGTATTCAGAATAAGTTTTGAAATACATATTTTAATTTCCGAAATTTCCAAGAATAGTATTAAATGTTATCAATCTTACTGAGAAAAAACTATCAAAATTCCATTTGGCTTAAGGATATATTAGTTTGCATTAAAAAACTTTTCAAACTTTTAGAATGAAGTTTTTTTATTGAGAGTTCATTACTTTATATGATTCGGTTCTCTTTAGAAAAAAGCAGTCACAGGAAAATTGTTTCCGCTTATGTTCACACTTTTGATAACTCATTTTATTTTTAGACTCCAATGGTGTAAAACGTTCAAAAATGATTAATTTTCGCATCTATTTCTTGTAAGTTAAATTTAATGGATTTTGACTCGAAGTCAAAATCCAATGTAAATTTCTTCATGAGTTGAGAATGAAATTCACTATAAAGATAATTTAATCGAAAAATTTGTTTTTGTATATGACAGAATTAACTTTCAACCAAATTCCAATATTTTGAGGCAAAACTACACGAATAAAGTTTCAGTAAAGAAATGTGATTACTTTAATAAACTCAAAATATTCCAACATTTCTCGATGTTAGCTTTTGTATTTGTTTAAAACAAATATTAGCTATAGTTTCATATGAATTGCAGTCATGAATAAGTTTGCAAACAAACAATCTAAAAACAAAGGGACGAAATTGAACGGTTATTAAAATTGAGCTATTATCATAAATTCAATTGAGCAGTTATTGTTTTCAAAATTAGAAAAATTCTCCTCATTATTTTCTTTACGTAACCTAATTTTCAATTTATTGATAAAATTTTTAAATGTGCTACAAAAGATTTTAGTTTTTGTTTTTAGACTTCTTTATCAGTGATATATTTGGAAAATATCTTTTAGATACTTTTTTTTCTAAAATAAAAGGACTTCTTAAGTCTAAAGAATAAGGTGGCTTAAAATCATCCAATTAATTACTAATAATTCTTGAGTCTTCTGAATCTCTTTATTTCAGAATTATGGGAACAATAGTTTTGAATCATTGTATGAATATAAGTTTCAAAGTTAAACATTATAGGAGATTTAATTCAGTTTTTAATAATATTATATTGAAATTTCAGAGGAATTTTAAAAATTTCGTCATAGATTGTTTTTGATAACCATTTCGAAAACTCGAACAGATTGGTTTGAAGTCTGATAATTATACCGAAGCATCCTTTGAATAATATGATGATAATTTTAGAGTAATTCGAATGCATCATTATAAGGAATATTGTTTTATTTCGAATAAAATCTTTAAAGTAGAATTTTTGCTCCAATAAAATCATTCAATAAATAGAAAGTATATCAAAAGAATGAAAAATTAGCTTATCGTTGGAACAACATCTGCGATCTTGACTGTAATAAATCAGAACATATTCCACAATATATTTGCATTCATTCTATTGGAACCTAAATTAAAATTAAATTAAATAAATGCTATAAATCAAAAGTTTATGCTATATTTTATTTCCTTTCTCACAAATCACTGAAACAGTTGAGTCACTGAATCAATGCATACATGTATTCATATACAGTAGTGCAAGAAATAATGATGTTTTTAATCAATCAAAAATTATTGATAGTCGAAAATATAATTCTATCAGAAAAATCGATAAGCATTAAAATTGAAAATTGGTTAGAAATTTGAGGTTTTTAAGAAATGTAAAAACTATTAAAGTGATTGAGCTTTTATTAATGATTTTGAAAGTTCTATAATTATTTAAGCGGAGAATATTCCAAAATGACTGAAAAATTGTAATTTTTAAAAAATTTAACAAATATTAGATACGTAATTATATGAGTCCCATATAATTTTATCAAAAATTATCCAAAAATATTGAGAAGGATTCTGATGAAGATTAGAAAATAGCTTGAAAAAAATTACGAAAAAAATAAAGAATTCGCAACAAACAAATAATGATTTGAATGAAAACATTTGAAGGAAGGAAAGGACTTTATTCTCTGAATAGACTTAGTCGTAAGAATTTACTTTAACCGTAATTCCCAGTTGTAATTAATCTAATACTAGTATACAGTCAGTTATATAAGTTCTTTTATTTTAAAATAAAAGCTCTATTTAATATTAACTGAATTTTCAAACCGGAGAAATATTTCGAAAAACTGAACTTATTATAGGTCTGATACCACAAAAATATGAATAATTTTTTCTTGAATTCTATATTCTGCTTCTCTAATTAAGCTTTTTTTAAATTTATCTTTATTTAATGAGCTCTGAAAATTCGTCTACTAACATATCAGGAGAATCGAAATGATTGAAATCACAATTTTATTCGAATTCTAAATTATTCTTCTAAATTAACAATATCATTTATTTCTATGAAATGGATAAAAACTCGACTCCAATAGCAATTCTCAGAGTTCAGGATTTCAGTCGTAAAGTAATGGCTGTTCACTGAATCGAAAATATTTCTAAAATGTGTTGTGAACTTTCTTTATTGATCTGTGAACAAAAGAGCACAATTCATCTGTAAACTTTTTAGAAAATTCGGAGAAAACTTTTTAAAAATCTGATTTATCAGAATTTATATATTCATTGATCCTTTTTTGAACGCGTAGCTATCAAATGGAAATCGCGATCATAGATGATAAAGGGAAAGGTTAGATACAAACTTTGCCCTACCTTCGATGCTCGAAACCCCGACCCCTCCCCCAAGATTTCCGTAAAAATACTTCGGTTTCATGACAAATTAAGATAAAAATTGAAATTAAAATATTTCGGAAAATTTCAGAAAATCTTCATTATAAAAACGATAGTTTTGAACACCCCCTTTGATTTTGACCTAATTGACCCACCTTTATCATCTATGATCACAACATAAAATTGGAATCAAAATGATTATTTTTAAAATTTTCCCTTTAACAGTGAAAGCTTTAGCCACAAGAATCTTAAGATGTGTTTGGTGATGAAAAATGTGTGGCAGCCGTATATGTCAAAGATATGTAGTCAGGGCTATATCTAATTAGGAATTATCTGACAAACTTCCCTTCACCACGGTTTGAAATTTAATGCACAAATTATTATATTGTTGAAATAAGATTGTGAAGCGAATTTTTTTTTAAATGAGTTCTATTTTCTATTTTTCATTTTTACAGAATTATTTGACAAATTGAAAAATTCTAGATTTCTAAAAAATTTATGAAAAAAGGAAGTTTAAGAAAATATATTATGAATTTGATTAATGGTATCAAATCAACTCTTTTCAACCCTTAAATCAACTCTTTTCTTGATATCTTATTTGCAAATAATTCATCAAAATTCATTTTCTCCAACAAATGCTTTAATCATTTTTGTTCGAAAACTATTGCTATCAATAGTTTAAAACTTTATTGATAATAATAAAAATGGAATTTTTAAGTCCACGAATAGAATATTTCGTTCGTAAATTTATGTGAGTACTAAAAAAAGGCTCACAGGGATTACGTTTATTTCCAGGTTATGATTCTGATGAGTAGCTGAATATAAATTTCTCTGTGAGAAAAAGCCCTTGAGGTCTCTTAAAAATATTCACATACATATTCATTGGTTCTCTTTATTGAGGTATTCATTTTATTTACTTTGAACAAGTTATTCAAAGTATTGAAATAGATTCTTGAAATAGTAATATTTATTTAATGTTTGGATGCATTAAAGAATTCTATTATAATGATTTTAAGAAGTCTTAGGCTTGAGAGTCAGCATATTTCAAGAGATACTTGTAAGAGAATCTATTGCTGTCATCTTTAATAATCGATTCGAGGAAAAATACATTTAAGATCAAACCTAACTTATATATGAATTGTTTTGAGTGGATAATTGTCTCACAGGTAAAAGAAAAATCTTGAATAAACTCTTTCAATCCTCTTGAAAATTACTGAAGTGAAACCCAAAGATTTGACTAAATACTACCTTATCAATTATTTATTTCAAAACTCTTAGAGAGTCTCCAAGTAAGTTTCAAAGTACAGCTGTACTTCTTTTATTATAGAATTTAATTACATTATAATGGATTGTATTATAATTATCTTATTATAATTTACAAATAAATCCTCATAAAATATAATATGTCAACTTTGAACTAATGTTAATTCTAATGTTATTACTGGAATGGGATGGAATACAATAAAAGGAAAATTTTAAATTCCAGTAGAATAGGAATAGGAACATAACCTTTGTTCAAATTTTTGAATCGAATTAATACTAATTATGAATGATGCACATACTCAAGCACAAGCATCAAGTTTAAAATACAGTTCTTGATTATAGAATTTATGCTTATTGTTAGCACGTGAAGCTTTTAAACACTATTTAATTGCTAATTTAATTTAATTTTATAATTATTTGCTGACACGCATTCTACTTATCATAGAATAAAGATAAGTTAAAGATGCATCCGATGAAGACTCATTCTTGAGTTTCATAAACGTATTGAAGTCTGTTAACAATATAAACACTCATTTAATTTGTTAACTTTAGACTGCAATTTTTTTCTCCATAATTAACTTAATTGCTAATTAAGTTATATTTTTATGTTAAGTATGTTTTCCTTAAGTATACTAAACTGTATTAATAAAATTTAGGTATTTTATTCGTAGTAATTCATTGTTGAATTGATTTAAATAGCTTTATGTGATAACAATAAGCACAGATTATATGCTTATCGTCTGCACCACATAATATTGAAATTAAATATTAAAGATAATATAAATTATGATTCAACCCTCAAAGCATCAAAAATTTTGGAGCAATTGTATCATTACTAATTATTGAAGATAAAATACCAGTAATTATACGTAAATTGTTTGAAATGTACTTCAATAATGTAATAGATTCTGTGCAACTTCTCTTAAGAAACATGACAAATGTCTTGAATCACACTTCCTTGAAAGAGTGCATATATCCTGAAGCTTTGACAAGGAATAGATGACCGCAGGACAAAGTTTTCTGCATCACTGCTTTTATTAAACTAAAGCAAAATTTTTGTGATAAAGTTAACCACAAAACTTTTCCAAATAAATCTATGTACAAATCTATTGCAACGCTAACCTTACGAATCAATTGACGTATAATGGATTTTTAGGATTTCGACATTCTATGATAAACATGATTAAGTCTTTTGTAAACTAAATTCAAATTTCAAACTAAGTTAATGTAAATTCAAACTTAGGACTGCTCTGATAGCTCAGTATATTTGTTAGTGATTCATATACTAGTATTTCATCTATCAGTCATTTCATAGATAATATGATTAAGTCGAGGAAATACGACTTATTTTGAAATTATTTAAATTATCGATTAAAATAAAAATCAATATAAATTTTGAAGTCTAATTAACCGTCCGAATGGAAGAAGGGCGGAAAGAGGTTTTCATTGTTGTCCCTTTTTATATGAATTTAGAACTTTTAATCAAGTGTTTCACGCGCTTATAATAAATGAAAAACTATGTTAACATATGATCAGCAATATGGAAAAGGAAATTATCTCGAGTTAACCTCTTTTTAAGATTTTAATCAAATCCATCAAATTGATCCATCATTTATGTGTAGACAACAAATTAGGGTCTCTTTTAATGGACAAACTATTTAATATTTTCAAATGAAATATTGATTTCAATGCTAACTAATAGCGAGTTAAACCCTTTTCATGCGTTTCTCTCGTTTCTATGAATTGAGCGATAATTCCCTTTTTCATATTGCCGATCATATGTTCATATTTAAGTTAAAGTAACTGAAAGTCTACATATTTTAATTTAATAGTTTTGAAGCCTTGAAGAAGATCTAAGTACTGATCGAAAAGCTTCGGCTGTTATTATCATCTATTTTTAATATTATTTTCACTGAATAATGAGTTAAAATTTAATCTAAAGAAAAGCTATGTTCCTCAATAAATGAATTGTAAATCTATATATAAAAAGGGAAATCATTGAAAACCTCTTTCGGCCCTTCCATTCGGTTGAGAAGCCTTATGTCAAGCAAAGAATCAAGTATTGTGAGAAAGTTTCAATTGTCACTCAATGTTATTAATATTAAGATGAATAGATCATAAAAGACAACTTCACCTCAATGTATTTGAATAAGAACAGAATCAAAAAATAAAATATATATAAATCTACTACTAATAGAGTAAAGAAAATTTTTACAGAACAAATTGTCGGCATATGTTTCATCTTTGCCCTTATTCTTTACTTTTATCAGTGTTAGTAAAAAATACATGAGTACTTATATGAGTATTAAAGCATGAAAAAGAAAATAATATGAGTTATGAGTTCTATATAATAATAATTGGGATAAATTTAAAAAAAAAAAAAAGAATTGGAGTAATAACTAGTATTAGATAGTGTTGCGATACATCGGGACGAATATCTGTGATGGAAATGAAGTACAATGTGATTGATAGTTACAGAGAATGGAAAGCAAGTGCTATAATTTATTATGTAAGTCAGATTGATTTTCTAGTACTCTAAGAGCATGTGGTATGACTCAAGTACTTCACATTAAATGCAACCCATCCTCATTCTAACCTCTATTAAGATAAAAATACACTCTTGTAAAGGTATTGAATTTCAGTGTTATATTGACATAAACTAAAGTGCTTATACATGTCATAAGAATCGGCAAAAAAACATTGAAAAATTATCTCATTTTTTATTTGGAATAACTTTTTCTGATTCCATTTGGTTTTCTCTGAAACTTGAATTAGATATTATATAATAATGTTATATTAAGCTATTCAAGAAAATATCGGAAATTATATCATTTGATTGAAGTAATAGAAGAATACATTTGAGAATAAAAATCTATTGAATTATTAATGCATAAAAAATTTAAATAATTAACTGAAAATTAATAATTAGCATTTAAGTTTTGATAAAATACTGCATTAACTTGACTCAAAACCTTTTTTTGCGCTTAAGAGTTATTACCAAGAATTCTAAAAGATTTACTTCATTAAACTTGTCTTTTTAAATGTAATTAATAATTATTAATTGATTACATGTTATCAATCACATTAAGTCGTTTGAAATAAAATTCTTAAGTCTTTGAATATAAGTTTTTGTACTCATTGAGAAATTATTGAGAGCATAAATTATTATTGAAAGATTTTTTGTTTAAAAATAAATACACAATAAATAAGCAAAATTGAGTTATTTCGGATTTGATCAACTAAAAGATTTTTTGTCAACAAAGTTAGAATAAATATAAAAAGTGCTTAGAGATTATGCCAGAGATTATGCACATATGATTAAAGCAATATATATTTCAAGTAAGAACATATTGGATAGCATTGCTTCGAATCTTATTATTGACATTATATACTACTCATTGAATGTCATATTTACATGTCTTCAATCGATTTAATTCAAATGAGTAGAGCAGACATACATAAGCTAACTATTGACTTATAACTTATAGTAGAATTTGTATTATATTTTTTACATCAATCAATCAAAATATCTTAATAATGGCTTCGATGGCTTTACAAACAAGTTTAACACAGAAAATGTAGCACTAAATGATTCTTACCATTACGTAAAGTGAGAAAACCATAGGAATGGTAACGAATAAATCAGCGAAAGCCAAACTTACTATAAACCAATTCGTAACAGTTTGTAGAGTACGCTCTCTGTAAACGCTATTTTAAGCAAAAAGAAAAAAGATTTATTGACGATACAAATATATAGGCGTTCAAATTATTGTTCAACTTCATGTACACATACCTTAAAATAACGAGAATATTACCAAAAAGTGCTAGAATAGGAAGAATTACTAAGAATAAAGCCCAATAAACTCTGTCCGGTCGGGTATCAATAGATGGGATATCAGTACTATTTTGAGTGTCATTTTTCCACAAACACTCATTTGTAGCCAAATCAGTTGGAAAACATCGTAAAGTGTCATTAACAGTATTTGTCAAATTGTCAAACAGTTTTTTAGTAATACGCGACACATTGGCCGATACACTACTACTCAGATCATCATTACTTTTAAGTGCGGTATCATTTTTGATCGCCAATAACTGGTCACTTAAAAGGCTATCAATCAAGCGCTTAACTGTTGAATCGATGTTATTCGTTGACGTTAATAAACTATTATCAACATTAGATAATTGGCGCACATTTTGTTCAGGACTGTTATTATTTTTCAATGAATCGATTAATTCTGATTCATCTTTATCCTGATGTTTTTGGAAGTCTTGTGGAGCTATAGCTAAACCATTTTCATTGGTCCAAAAAGCGAGAGTTACGTTCACAAAAGAGCTGGTCTTCAGATCCATATTTCCAACTAAAACGACTATTATTTGCACTGAAGATTTTCCGCTATTCAAAGCTATTCAGAAGATCTGTATTTATGTGAAGATATATTTTATATATAATATATATATTAACTGAGAGAGAAAACTATAGCTTTATGTTATATATATATTTAGGATGTATTACTTTGATGTCATTTTAACGGAAAACTATAGGAAGCGCACAGAATTGGTTTGAGTCACACAAACATTGAAGACCGGCTGTTACTAATAAGTTGCGGTCCTCTCCCGCTTACTCTTTAGTTGATGATCATTGCATTTCAATGCAAAACCGAGTCATGTGGAGTTGCCGTCAAAATTCAGACTCTAATCAAATGTCAATCTGTTCCCATTGTCTTCAACTATATATTGTTTCCATTTAAACGAACACAACTCTTAAAAATAATATTCAGAATTTTGATTAACGACAAATGTCTTTTAAGTTTATAGTGTTGTTTAGTGAATACAGCATTAGTAATATAGATGTCTTGTTTTGAGCAATCAATTTCCGTTAGACTGATTCAAGTGGACACTAACAGACACTACCAAAAGCACATTTAATTTTTGTCCTCCTTAAGCGACTTACGACTTAACTAACCTGTAAAAGTAGAGTAAATACACAGCAATTAGTGGTCGCATCAAATCAAACAATTCAAATTGACCTTATTTTCTTTCTCTTTCAGTCTCTCGCAGACCACATTCATATCTGTTCAATGCATGCATTCTTTCAATTCCCTCTACTGTCACACTTTCCACAGTTTCTCATATTCTTATTGAGTCACACATTCACGCATATCATGTATTGCGAACATTAAACAGTAAAGCTATGCTCTAAGTATTACTTGCCATTCCCTGAGAGCTCATATGACCATTAATACCGTTAATGTTTAACTAAGGGCTACATTCGATACTTACTAAAACGCAGGTGTAATAACCATACCTTATACTAAACAATTTTTATGAAACTACACTACATTTGCCATTATATGCTCACTCGTTAGTAAATTTGCAGTATTTCGATGTCCTAAAGGAATAAATATATATGAAATTTAAGGATTTCATATATTCAATATCATAAGAATGGCATGATTTATTATATTCTAGAGCTTATTCAATAAAATAAGATTGAAAAGAAATCCTAACTGGAAACCAACTTCGTTTCATACAATATTGGTTTTAAGAGTATAAGTCCTTATTGAAAATATAACTCAAGGCTTCTCCTTTGGATGAATTAACGGAATGTTTCTAATATCGGACTCATATGAATCAAACAAATAAAATAGATAACTTATTGAAGCAATGATTGCACAAAAAAATAATATTAAATCAAACAGTTTAAGTATTAAACGAAAACAAAATTTGTATATCCATATAGTTCTGAAGTACCAGCAATGGAGTGGTCAAAGGAGTTGTAAAAACCCCGAGAGATTTTCAATTGAGTCTATTTTTACGTGTAAAAAATATGAAAATCACAGCATTTTTCATTCTAATTAAAATGAAAATCATATGATGGTTATAAATTCTTTATTTAATGTGCTTTAAGATATTTTCAACA
The DNA here is from genome assembly GCA_034694065.1 of Camisia spinifer. NCBI lineage: Eukaryota > Metazoa > Arthropoda > Arachnida > Sarcoptiformes > Camisiidae > Camisia > Camisia spinifer. The sequence goes on from JAQFXV010000524.1 coordinate 10,021, forward strand.
AATAAAGATGTTCACCCATTAGATTCAATCTTTAACTATTATTTGAGCTAATCTTTAACTAATCTTTTAACATAATAAAAGTTTTTCATCTAATTAGATTTTCAACGAAGAATAAACGGGTCAGTTATTAAACTCAAGATTTATATAATCTGAATGAAAATTTTCATTTAAATCTAATCTCGATAATTCTCTCAAAACAAATAAATTAGAACAATGAAAACAAACAATATAGTATCAGCTCTTCAACTGAGTTCTGAGAGCAAAAATATTCCCTTTTGAAAACTCTTGAGTTTGTTGTTTATGTTTCCTTTTATCTAAAATACCAGATAAAAAAGTTAATTAAGTTTATGCGATGTCAATATTGTTGTTTTATTCTCACAAAACTTCAAATTTAAATTCATTGAAAGAACAAACTTTTTTAACAATGTATTTTGTCTACAAAGCTGAATATTTAGAAGAGGAGATGTCTAAGCAGACAGCAAATTGCTGTCCATATTTTTTAACACAAATTTCAAAATATTTTCGTGAGAAAAATTCTGATTACATTATTTTATGAAAAGTGTCTCAAAAATAGATTTTTTATGAAAACTAAAATTTGAACTTTTGCTTTATCAATAAAAATAGCCTAAAATTTTTCACTTGTACAGCCTTGTAGTTTATTGAATCTTCCAAAAAATATTACCCAAATCGATGTTTAAATGAGCGAACGGTAACTGCTTAGGGATTTTTTTATGTCCATTCAAAATATTTAGAATTCAATAAATTTCAGGTTTTCTTCGATAATTGTGCAAAGTTAAAGCTTAATTTTGTAAAAACCTGTTCGGAAAATCAAATTTCCAGCTATTTTATTGCTGTGATCTTTCGGTTAGAGTGATGGAAGCTTTTCAATTGAAATGATTTGCCTATTACTGGATATTTTTGAAAAAATTTGAAGCATTTTATATGATTTCAAAGAATTATTAAATGATGAAATAAAATAAGATGGTATGAAAGAATTTTTGTCCTGTCTGTTTGACATGATATCTTTAATTTATGCTCATTTCTTGTTTATTTTTGGGCAGGTATTAAAAGGGTATATTTTGTTAGTTAATTAATTGATGCTTTAAAAATAAATTACAAAATTTCAAAATTTAAATAAGATCAGATGAAATATGTTTTGATGTGAAAACGAACTAATGTAACAGATAAAATCTTGAAATATGTTTTGCGGACATAAAACATTCATAGAATTTGAGTTGTTTATATTGTTATTCGGGTACAGATATCATAAAAAATTCTCTACAATTCTGTATATATAAGCCTAATATGAAATTTGATAAGTGTTATAAGTTATATACAGTTATATAAGTATATACAGTTCAATATTATTTTGTAAATATAAAACTTATCACACAAATTATATGCATTTTGAATTGATGTTTTCCAAATTCAAGTGATGGAAAATTTTCACATAACTTATAATTTTCTGGAAATTTTCCATCAATTGAATTTGAAAAACATCAATTCAAAATGCATATAATTTTTGTGATAAGTTTTACCTTTACAAAATAATATTGAACTGTATATACTATATATTGTAGATTCTGTGCTTTACTTCATATAAACTCACATTTAGCAAAGCATTTGATTATATCACTGGTGCGTCAGTAATATTCACAAGTTTTCGTCTCTTGATTAGATAAATTAGATTTCCTACATGATAATCAGCTTTGAATTGGTCAAAATCATAAGTTGTGATTGATTTCTTGATAAATGAATCTCAGTATCATTTTACTGATTTCTTATGAAAGAAAAAAAATATACGGATACATCTATTTTGATATATCCTTCATCAATCTTTCGATTATTTTATATCCGCCATTAGATTATTTAGTAATCATTTAACTTGTTCATTTTTGCATCGATTTATTATCATTATTATTCCTAATAAATGGCCGCAATGCCCGTAAAAAGAATCTATTTTTGTATGAGTTTTTGAATTCAATTTCATGAAAAATTAAAAAATTTTAATATTAAAAAAAAGTATCCATTAATTTTTTCAGTTCACATTTGGAGCAAATGTGAAGGCATGAAATTTTAGATTCAAAAAGTGAACTACAAAATTAATGAACTGAGAAAAAATGTAAGTCAAAGAACAAGAATGTATCAAGAAATTTTAATTTTAGTAATTTTTTGCATAAAAAAAGCTCTATACGAAAAGCCTACAGCTTTGAGAGGAGTGATGACAACCATAGAGGGTTATATCCAAAATCTATTTGCATGAAAAGTAAACATTTATGTATAACAAGAGTCTGAAAGAATTATAGCCCTTAAGCAAAACTAAATTTATTATCGCAGTAATGATATGCAAATGCGCGTAAATATATTTGATTAGTTTTATCCCAGAATTAAAATTTTCAGTGATTTTATATTTAATGATTGAATTAAGTTAAGTAACTGATATGGTTTCATTTAACCGGAAAATATAGATCCAAATGAAACTTTATTCTCATTTTTGGAAATTCTGATTTGTGTAAATAGTAAAATACGTCTCAAAATTTTCACCAGGATTGTAATCCTCAATTCGGTAAAATCATTCAATTTATCTCAAATCTTCTTACTTTTATGTGATTTTGATTGATTACAGATTTTCGTGACTATTTTCATTCGAGTTATTTATATTATGAAACTTTGCATCCTCTCAAATATTTGTAGCAAATTATTTCACCTAATCTTAGAGTAAGATTAATTCAATATTTGATGCTTTTAAACTCAAAGAAGGATTAATTTTTCACATATTTTTAAGATAGCTATTATTTTTTAAAAAGATTAAATTCTCAGTGATTAAAATGTACAAATTATTTGATTGATCTTTCAATTAGACGCTGAACCTCTTAAGAGTCAGTTATATAACATTAGATTCATATCTCCGCTAAAAATTTATTCTTTAAATAAGGATTTCTATTATCGATATTTATTGATATAAAGTTAATAAAAAAAAGTCCAAGCATCATATCAAGCATGATAGATCTTATAAGAATTTTGCTCATTTTTATCATTCGATTACTAAACTATGAAATCTATGAAATGTCATTATTTTGTATTTTATTTCGATAAAATATTATATAGAATATTTCTTCGCAATCAAATACCACAGCATTGAGTAATTGCCTGAAGCAAAAGTCAGAGCAAATACTTTGCTCATAAATATATCTAAACTAAGTGACAATTGCTGCCAAAGAACAAGAATTTTAGGATATATAAAGCAATATATATATATAATTCACATGTTTTGAAGTACTTTCAGCAATCAAACCAAACCAAGACTTCAATGCTTGTTTTACCAAAAAGAGAATCAAATAATTCACATGTTTTTAAGTTAAGCAAACGGTAGAATTCAAAGTTCATGAATTACTTGCATACAGGCATCAATATTATTACTCTAAAACTTGGATTTCTATTTGAGTGCATGTTTTACTCGCATGTTATAAATATTTTAATTCAGTTCATTCTCACTAATATTCAGTTTATATTTATTTTGTTCACCGAAACGCATATAAATTCAGAATTTCTGTTTCAGAAGAGCAATAAAATAATAAAATAAGAGCAAACTGTAAATTTCAATGTTATTGCATTTTTAAAATTTTTGCATTTCTGGCAGCAAAACATAAATTATTCAATTACTTATAAATAATTAGACATCTAAAACTTGAACAGTTGACTAAATATATTTTATGCCATGCATGGATTCTTTCTTATATTGAAATTCCTTCATATTTTGCGTGAACCAAAGCATATAAATTCTATTGATACAAATTACATGATTACTATACCCCTTATTATGCCAAAAGAGATTCTCATCAAATGTGAATCTTAAACAATTATGACTAAGAATGTTTGCCATATTTCTTTGAATTCATATTTTATTTTAACAGCAACTAATCCAAAGATTTAGAACAGGAAAAGTTTTTCAGAGTTTGTGTAGTGTTCGGTTCAATTAATCTAAGTCAGCATTTCATCTATTTTATGAAAGTTAGAATGAAGATCAAATTCAATGTTTTTCATTCTGGATTTTTTTCATGTTTTCCAAAATTTTTCTCGGAATTATTTGTCGTGTTTGAGATTAATCTTATAATTCTCTATTAAAAATTGATTCTAATACATAAAAATAATAAAACTGATGGAATTGAAGCCTTTCAGTTGAAAACAAATTTCATCGAATGTTTCTCAACTTATTAGTGCAAAAATGTACAGTCTTTGCAAAATAGGCACGCAATAGAACTCAAAATAATTTTAATAAGACTTATTATCGATTTTCGACTCCGAATTCCAAATGAATTCTGAGTATCCAAGTTTTGAAAATATTAGGACTTTGTTTATTACTAGTGAGTTTTTATTTGACTCAAATTTTCATAAAGAATTATCAAAAGTCTTATCAAAGTTATTATTGCGTTGGAGTGCGCACTCATTTTACAAAGATTATAGCAATTGTTTTATCCGAAAAAATTAATGACGAAAGATATTTATCGTATTATTAACTGAATAATGTGTATCTCTAAGCAACGCCCTAAAAATTTTCAGCTTATTTTCAATATTGACAGAACTTTCTATTATATTAAAGTGTAACAAATTTCTCTTCAGATCTTTTTTGGAGAAAATAATTCTAATAATGGTATTAAAAGGCATAAATTGATTCATTCAGTTATTTATACAGAGTTATTAGAGTTTAAAATATTCAGTGGGTTCGTTTTTTCTTCATTATGATTGAAAAATGTTTCCCATTTTTTCTAATGCTGTATTTCAATCTAAAATAGTATTTCGTATCAATTTTTCACAAATTTTATTATTGAATAATTTTTCTGTGCAAAGTTCTGCAATTTTCAATTTTAGGAGACCTATAGATTTATTATTATTTAATTTTTATTTGGAACACTATTTTGTGTATTGATTGTTTTTCTAAGTTGTTATGTTAACTTTCAGTTATGAATAATGAAATCGACAATTCGATGATTTAAGACATATTTTATGCATAACTTATATTTCATAAGTATTCATAATAACTGAGTATTCATCGTAAACTTCATAGTTTTCAATATAGCTGTGAATTTGGTTTTCATTTCAAAAACTTGAGCTTTTCTCTGATTGAACGGAAAATGAGAGAAGTCTAAGCCATTAATGTGCATCTCTAGTGATTTGATATTGGTCTGAAAGATCTAGAATTGAAGTTTGAATGTTAAATAAAATATTTGATTAGGCATTGATATTACCAGTAGATCTTAAAACTATAAAATTATATATGCATGCATTTAAAATGCTTGATTGAGTCAGACATTCAACATATTTCACTGCATGTATATTTCATTTACTCAATGATGTTACTCGTGTGCAGACTTCACATTGAGTATCTCTGCAAGACTACTGAAACTTTTATCCACCATAAAGATCATCAATAGAAAGAGAATCAGTGTATTGCGGACGCACTAAAACTTTTGCATATTAAGTATTTTCGTACATTAAATATGTAATCTTTTCGGTTATCCGTCTTTCGCTTTCATTACAAGTAAAGTAATGCGTCGATAGAAAAGAAATACTATTCATTGAAGGGAACTTATTTTCAATGTATTGCGACTATATTAAATTACATCATACATCTTGAGGCTCATGAAAAATTTTAATACTTTAAGCCAAATATAAAAAATGACAAAAAATTATTTTCTAGAGCACACCTAAAATATAGTTTACACTACACTACAGTCACAGCAAAAAACGCGAAATGTTTCAATTCTAAAGCAAACTGTAAAATATTTGAATACCTAAAGCTAGCTCTCAAACTGAGACCAAACGCAAATAAACCTACAATATTGTATACATACTTTTCTCAATATGGGATTAAAATTGAGCAAAAATATAAAATATAATATTATAAATCATATTTTCAAAGTTCATATTAATAAAATGAGAATTTTTCTGTTTATTCATTTGATAAGATATGACAGAAATACCATTTTATATGAACTCAATATTAAATAATTTTTGTTTCAAATTGTGTGTCAGGTTTTCAGTCCATAAGTAGTTTTGAGTTTAGAATCTATTCGTCGATCTTTTTTTGAAAACAAGTCCAAATTCAATAATTTAAATAGTAATACAAACAGTTTGAAGTAAAAAATAAGGCATTTCTGGTTGAAAACATTTTTCTTGTAACTTATAGTCAATGGTTGATATAATTTGATTTGTTTAGTCTATTAAATTTTATTCTTTCTTAGTAAATGTGTTTCTATTTGTTTTTGTTTCAATAACTCAATCAGATCTGATATCTTTGTCAAAAAGCGATCGGTAAAAGGCATAAGAGGGAGACCTCATTACAGTAATGGCGTGAAAGACACATAACTTTAGATGACTAGTGAAGGTTTGAGTAAAGGCGTAAGTCTAAGTCGAAAATCACTGAACCAAAGATATAAATTTCATTGCAATAAAGTAACACACAGTACATATAGACATAACTAACTTCAGACATTTTCCTCACTTTACTTTTGTATAGAAATGAAGTTTTAGCTGAATTCTAGACTAATCTATTGTTGCTTCGATTTATAAGTTCTTTTCCTTTGATGGCGTTTTCATAACTTGATACTAAACATCAGATGACGAAAGGATGATGAGAACTATGAAATGATAGTTACTCTGATTCAGCTTTTTCTGAAACAATCGTTAAGCCTTTCAAATATCGAAGCCTTCCATCGCATCAAATCCTTTATATAATATTACATCAAGTTTTATGAAATGGAAAATGTATCGTATCTGCTGACCATCATATCATATAATGCTCACTCAGCTGGCAATGAATTATCTGTCTTTATATTGATTTAACTATTGGTCAAACATATTATCAAAATCTTTGAATTATTGGCAATTTTTGCAAAAATATTTGGATAATAATAAATATGAATTCACTGACTATGATAACTTTAAATCAAAATTAAAGGGAGGAGGAGAGGACTTTAGTATGTATTCATGTGTGAATACTTCAGTTTATTAATAATGAGTATGGAATTACTGAGACTTTTTCCCATCACTTATCAATATTGTTTACCACGAAACTCAAATATTTCAATAAAATTGAAATCAATTCAATCCATACCCAGAAATGTTAGCGCAAGTTTCTTCGAAAATTCCTCATAAGTTTGAAGAAAATAGTTTTTACCAAGCCTTGCTCAAAAATTTATAGGTGGTGTAGCTTAGAAATGGTGCCATGTATAGCATTTTGTAGCATATTCTGTGCGATCAAGTATATATAGGTGTATAATATTTAATGTTCATGATGATTCAAATATTCAGTTTCAAGAGAATGCTAAATAATCCAATGCAAGCACTGCAATGCAGTCATGCATCCAACTTATAGTTGAGTGCATTGAAAATTTATGGAAAAATAGAAAATTTCAAATTCTGGCTCTTCCAGACCAGCAGTATCTGCAGCATAAGCCTTAAATATCTATTCTCAAAGAATATTAAAATGACACCTTATGTAATTATTCAACTGGCAAAATATAAAAACTGGAGTTCAAAGTTGACATTTTCTCCCATTGAGCTCATTATAGAAAATTATTTCGAAAAATAAAATTTCACCGCTTTTGTGATGATATAAAGAATTTCTTTTCTTTTTATTAGATGAGGTCTCGAATAGGCTTTCATTTGGGCTAATAATTGCAGAATCACAAGCGATTTTCGAGGTTTTCACGCTATTAACATTTGCTTTTTAAATCACTTTCTTGAAGTCAATTAATCGTTGAAATAATTTTATGATAAAATTTAGTAGAAAATAATTTCCAAAAAAGACATTATTATGCATAACTTCAAAATGAAAAACTGTTATTGTATTGATTCAAATTACCTCTCGAATTAAGCTCTCTGTATGAAAAATTATTAATGTTCAACGTTAGTAATTTATAGAGGCTTTCAAGAAAATAGCATTAAACCAGTTTATTATATTTTATCTTCAAATAAAATTACTCATTTTTACGTTTTTATGTTACAAATTGCAAATTTTACTCAATAGGAAATTCATTTGATGTGCAACACCACAAAATTAATCACTATTGCGTTTTTATGCGATCGAAATATATAACAACTTCAGTTCAATCATTTATTATCATTGAAGATAAGGAATAAAATAACCTGAAAATAACTCTAAAATCAATCATAATTCTTGGATAAATGAAATACAGTTTTCATATCCCCGATATTTAGTCAGATTGTCATTTAGATAACTAAAAAGTAGAACTATTGCTAAAACTTTTCCACTTAAATATAATCGAAACAAAAATGTTTAAAAATATTTATAAATATAATAACTTGAAAAGTTTGTACAGAATTATCTATATAATAATGACAATAAAATAAGTTTGAGTAAACAGACAATCTTAGAGTATATTAATTGTCAAAACAGATATTGTGAGAGGAAAAATAATGCAAATAATTTTAGAAATTAAGTCAATCCAATGATACAAAGCTTCAGTTAATATAATATGTAAATTAGAGATTACTTATTGGTTGAGTTTGTTTCAAGTTATTGCAAAACTCAGACCAACAAATGCTTGCTTTGAGTAAATTATTTACAGATTCAACAAATGTTTGCTTAGCTTGAAATGGCATTCATTATTTGAGCTTCAAAAATAAGCTTATTTTCGTTTGATGTCTAGGTTTTATTTTACAAAATTGATTTCTTTCATTCTAATTCTAACAATTTTCATTTTAATAAATTCTTACGAATAGGAAAAATTGATTGCATTTTTAAATTTTTTTTTTCATTAATATCATCTTTTCAATCCTTCATAAGTAGCTTTATATTATAAACATATTGAAACTGACAGTTCGATTCTTTTTGGAAACAAAATGAATAATGAAAATCAAAGTAGAAGAAAAAAGAGAAATAAATTAAAAATGTAAGAGTTTCAAGAATAGTAAGGAATTAGCGTCATTTATATTTAATTCGAGGATTATTGATATATCATCCAAAAAACAAAAAGTTTGAGCTAAAACATAATCTAAAACATAATGCACTCAAACGTAATTTATTTAAACTCAATTAAACTATGTTTTAATTTGGAACACGAATTCGGCATAAGACTAGTATAATTAGTTGATATTAATACTATTGGTAAACCTACTGCACTACAGGTACCATTATTTTTATAATAAAACTAATTTGTAAACGTGAAGTGCATTAAAATGAACCAATGGAAACCAAACCAAACATATGGAATCGAAGAATCTCGATCTACGTTAACATTTCAGATAAAGGGTTGGATACAAGTCGAGCGATTCTTAACAATAATTTACTGATGAAAAGATAAATCAATTTTTGAGTTCACATTATTTCTACGAATGAATTTAATTCAAAATTGAATTTAAAATAATGCCATTATGTTAACTGATGAATAACTAATCACATGATAATATTAAAATTTCTAAAGAATATTCCACAAGGCATAGAATACAATTGAATCTTAAAACTTGAGTTAAATTGAGCTCACATTTGATTCAATGTTAATTCAACTGCTTATGCCATACAATGATGTACACGCTCGGCCCTAATGCTCGCGCTCGGAGTATTTTAGGCGCTCGCACTAACGCGAAACTTTGGCGCACGAGCGTACGCTCGCTCTCGTGGGTCCGAGCGTTAAAAATTTAGGATTTGACATGAATGAAAGATTAAACCATAATCCAAAAGACGCTCATACAATTTTTTTTCATAAAGAATAAGTTTTTCAAAGCTTGAGTTATCATTTCGAAATATGCATTATTGATTGGTATCTATATTATGTGTTTATACATTAATCTAAAGTAATCTATTTTAAATACGCAAAAATTGGATTTTTCATGATAAAAGACCTGAAATAAAAGGTTCGGCGCTCACGCTCAAAGGCCTGACGCTCGCGCTTACGCAAACGCTCGAAGAATCTGAAACGCTCAGCGCTCACACTCGGTGCCGAGCGTCAAACGCTCGAGCGTTGTACATCACTGGCTTGTGCAAAAATTTTTATTTATACCATATTTTTTGTAATAAGTAATAGTTAAAACTTTTGAAAATGAATACGAATTGAGACGGCCTGAATTTTTTTTTTGTTAAAAGATTGTCTCAATTGGTATATTATATTTGGTCACGTTTGCACATTATTTTATTCTCTCATTCATATCTCTCACTATAACAATTCTTAGTAACTGAATCCTGATTCAGAAATAAATTCAAAATAAATTTTCATTCATCCTTTATTCGTGTTGGGATTTGTGTTCGTTTTCTCAAAGTTAAGACTTCCCCTGACATTAGATTTATTCTTCCAAAAATCTTTCGTAAAATTCACCGAAAATTGAAGTCTAAACACAGAAGACTTTATTATTCAATTATTTTGGTATTATTTTAGATACATTATAATAACTCATCTTTAATAAATATAAAACTTTAATGAAATTAAACCTGGAGTGAGTTCAAAAAATAATTATTGATATATACAACGAAAAAAAAGTTATTTCGACAAAAGGAAACTGTATATAAAGATTTTATTTTCACAAAATAAAAACATTTAAAAACCAAAATATATAACACTGATTCATAGCGATATAACTTTGATTCTCTTCTTTTGCTTAATTTAAGATATAAATTCTTGTACTTATTTTTTCCAGTTCCTGCTTTATAGTAAGTGAATCACAATTTCAACATTCTCGGCCCCACTTAGAACGTAGAGGTTCCATATTTCTTGAGTTTGGTCCAGTATTATATATGCATGTTTATAGATCGAATTCCCAATGACTCAGAATATTTATTGAATATTTAGGGTTATAAAGTTACCGTAAGTTAATAATTGTGGTAAGTTACTTTTGAGCGCGTAAGGTATTCAAAATCTCTCCCGCATCAATTAAATGTACAAATGTTCTCATCAATAGTATATTCTTTTGAACCAATTTATTTTGAATGTACAGGTACAGTTAAGGACTTTGAAATTTCCTAAGGGATAAGAAGCTAACTTTTTAGGGCTAAAATTTTTAAGTAAAACACT
>JAQFXV010000525.1:0-21019 GCA_034694065.1 Camisia spinifer
AAATCAGTTTGAAATTCGAATCATCCAGTCAAAAGTTATTCGACTTTAATCGACTAAAGATAGTTGTTTCCAAGGGTGTATAATAGATATGTGTCGGGAAAACTGATTAGAGGACTTCTTTACTATCCGTCTTCATTTATTTTAAATATTCATTCAATTATTTCGAATCATTCATTAAAAATGATAAATAAGAACAATCATTTGAAAATCAATCTGAAATTTCACATCAAATTAAGGGTCAGAAATATATTGATAAATGTTTTAAAATGCAAGTGTGTTTCAAAACTATGGTCTATTCTACTGATTAAAGTTAATTATCGATTAAGCAAATTAAATACCATTTCAATAGACAATGTTCTGAAAATTGAAAATCAATTTTGAAAGTTTGAGATGAATCAAAATAATCTGAAATAAGTTTTCAACAATATTTATGATTGAAAGTGAAAATTGCGTCAAATATTGAAAGTTGGGTTCGAGTCATGCATTCGGTAAATCGAAAGTCAATTGAAGATATACTCGTATAGCATATGAAAAAACTACGCAAAACGAATGCCAAAATTGGCAAAAAGGATAATAGAATAGAATTTATAGAAGTTAGTGCTTCACTGCTTCACACATAGGTTTTTTAGCTTTAAAACTAAAATGAATTTGATAGTCCTGTCCTGTTTGCAGAAATGTTGAGTAGGGAAGTCACGCGTCAATGTTATTGCATGACATTTGTATTATATTGAATGAATACAAATCACCGTCTCTTCATTTCTCCCCCTTTAAAATCAAATTTATATATTATTCAGAAGGCGTATGTCGACAGTCGACAGTTTCAATACAAATAAACATATACTACATATTAAATATCGGATTTGTTGCTATCTATTATAGTTTGATTATTTTAAAGCTTACTTTAATCGTATGGTATTTTGAAAAGTGATTTTTAATATTAATAAGATATGACTCCAAATTAAAAAAGTTTTAATCAAATCTTTTCTGTGTAGAAATTTTTCAATAAACAAATAGTAATTTATATCAATTTATATATCGAATAATTTATGAGTTGAACAGAAAAAATATAGTATTAATAGACTTATCAAAACTTATTCAACAGAATAATAACGAATTTTCGTGACTATCATTAGTAAATTGATAGTCAATAAAATTTTTGTCTGTTATTGTATATGAATATACAGTGAAGAAGATTAAAAACATGAAAAATCACAAACAAAAGGAAAATAAATTAGACGAAAAGAATGTTGCGTTGCATGTGAAGTAACTGAAGCACACTTTCTCTAAGTAATAGTAAAACATGCAATACTTTCATTAACTTACCATCAAATAAAATGAAGAATAGAGACTATCGGGTGCTCTCTCTCTCCCTCTCTCTCTTTCCTGAATTCAATTTATCTCTATTTGAGAGGAAAACTTTCACATAAACTAATAATAAAAGTGATCTGAATCTGAATTTAAAAGTGAAATGTGAATCAGTTGTAACAAATGAAATGATCGTTTATTTGGTTTGTTGTGGAAAAGAATAGTTAGTAATGAAGTGACTTATGCATTAGTATAGTATGCAATTGACAGTTGTTTTCCCGCAGGAATTTCCTGTGCATGCAATCATTGATCCCATGGATTGTAGTGATGATCAAACGAGTAAAATGTGAATGTCTTCATCGCATTCAAACATAAGACACACCACTGGCGACATCGATTTGTCAATAAGCTGTTCACTATATTCTCTTTTTTGCATCGTATAGAATGTGCCTCAAAAATGAGTTGTTTGAGCCCTTCTCGAGTTTAGTAAATGCTTTACAACCTTATGATGCACTTCTATATAGCGAACTGACAAAGAATGAGATCGCGAAGCAGTAGACCTAAAAGTATTTATAAAGGAAAACCATCAATAATTTGGTTTTCCGTCCGCTCCTCATCCATCACTTGCGCTCCATTTCTACTCTTACTCTTCCTTTTCTCTTCTTTAATATCAAAAGAACAACCTAAGTTTAGTCGTCATGACAACTCAATCCCATACAAATATCACCACAAATCTATTTTCTTTTTTATCAACTCTCGAGTCTATTTCCAAACAAGTCAAACATCAATGCAATCGTTCAAATTATATCACTTTATTTACATAATAATCAATTCTTCAATAGTATACTTCTTCTCAATTCTCATTAAAATTGTCATCAATTTATTATTATCTTAAAAGCTATAATTATTCCATTACTGCCTAAAGTCTTATGAATTTAATTGATAAAATGCTTTAATTACAAAAACCAGATTAAAGTCAGTTTATTTTTAGGATTTTTTTTCCTTCTATCGATGCGATAAATAACTGCCTTTTTCTTCATAAATCTTCAAAATTAAATGGAAAAAACATTGAATGATAGCTTATATCAAATTAAACGAAGCGCAAATCAATTTAATGAAATAACTTAAATAAAACATTTGAAGCATATAATGACTGACAGTTTACTCTACTTTAAATTGATGACAGAATTTAGAATAATATTCAAATATGTCATTACATGATATCTTTAGGAAGGATAAAAAGTAACATAATATACAACTTTTCATTATTTTTTTAGATGTAAATCATATACAAAGTATATTGTGAGCTAAGCCTACACTGAAAACTCGGTGGAAACCTAAAGCAGATTCAATTAGGATTTAATTTGTCTAATTTGCAACTTTTGTACTTTCATGAATTAGTCTGAATTGTTTTAATGGAATTAATTAGAAAAGTAAAGTATGGATTTAAAAATATCAAATTCATAGTTGAAAATAATTAGAGCGAATTTGATTATTCTCGCGAAATAAATATTATAGAAGTCTCTCTCGAGTCATCTCATACTAATTCTGCGTCACTAGAGTTTAAACAAAAAAAGTCACGTTTTGAATATCAAATTAAATAACACGCAATTATTTAAAAAGATTTTTTCAAGTTAAAGACAATGAGAACTTATTTGATAGCATAACACAATTTGACGCCAAAATTACTCGAGTTTGACATCAAATGTGAAATATATATGAATCGACGGACTCAAGAGTATGCTATCGTTATAATGATCTCTTATATTCTCTCATTAGAGGGAAAACAAACTCTCGAATAACTTGTTGCCTATGGAGTAATATCGTTACAAATCTTTGAAGGAATTTTTACAGCTATTAATAGACCATTTCAAGCCCTTTAAAACAGGATCTAATCTTCAAATTTGAAGTCTTAATAGGAAACGTTCAAATATTTTTCACTCAATCATGGCTTCAGATAATTGATTCTCGAATTTACAACTCTTTTAATAGATTCCGATCAAAAATAAATTATAAATTGCAGGAAAAAAGCTATTAAATAGTTCTATTAGAAAAAAATTCGATCAAAACATTTATAATTTAAAGATTATTTGAAATGATAACTGGAATGCATTCTCTTTAATCGCTAGAGATTTGTATGCAATGTCATGACGACTGGGATTCAAGCTCTAAGCCGTCAACATATGAATTGATAGCTTTACTCTCATCATAATCCCAATCGAAATGTTGAAACTGTAACCATTCAAACAGTCAATAATCACTAAATTATTTTACGTTTCATAAACAATTACAGAAATTTTCAATTTTTTTAATGCTATATCAAATCAAACTTTAAACTAGTGCTGGGTATCGGGCCTCGAGTCTCGATCGGACCGTTCTCGAGACTCGTTCGAGTTTCTATTTGGAAAAAATAATGTAATTTTTTCAAAGATTTATACAAACTGTTGGGATCTTTATGAATATTTTTGATTTTCTTACCGCAAAATCAACTATTTTTTGCTATTTTTCAATATTATTTGAAAGCCTTACAGAATTTTTCTGAATGATATAAACGCGAAATTTGAAATAAAAACTACCAAAATTTGACTAAATCAAACATTTTACTAACAAATGGGTTCGTTCTCAATGTGTTTTTTTAAATTTTCTCCAAAATACTTAGTTTGTATTTGAGCGATAAGTTGAAAAACGAGAGTTCGATAGTTTTAAATTCAATTAATAAAAATCAAGTATTGTCTAAATCAGAAATTATGAAGTTTTAAACCTTATCTATAGAAATATTGATATTTTTGTTTACGTTCGAAATTTCATGGTTTTTAATTGAGAAAATGATTAATTTTTGTTGATTTAATTATGAAACCTTCATTTTTTCATCCTATTGTGGTCTAAACTTATTTTAAATCAAATGTTTGCATTCGTGCCAAAAAATGTTTTGCACGAAGTATATTGAGATGAAATATTTGATTTTGGGGATCATATATTCATGATTTGAACGCTAGAGAAATTTCGAGACTCGATCTCGAATGTGGTTCACGATCCAGACTAGAGATTCTCAAAAATGAATAAACCCAACACTACTTTAAAAAGGTTTCGGTAAAAAATACAAAGACCTCAAGTAAAATAAATTAGAGACAAATAGATTAGGACTGATTTTTGCACTTTGAAAGTTGTTTCCATAAAAAAGATTTCAACAAATTGAAAGTGAATAAATTGTAAACAAAAACTAAGATTATTTTTAAGATTATTTAATAATTGGAATACATGTAACTTATATTAGAAAAATTTGATAAACATATTTAAACTACACTTTAAAGTTCAAATAGTTTGATGTTTGCAAAGGATTGCAAATAAGGTATAATAAATACTAGTTAAATATTTTTGGTATTTAAAAGTTTGAGTAATTAATTAATATTAAATATCAAACTTTGTTCACCGTTTAATGTAATTCACTTTTGATTATACTATAAAACCTATTGAATGTATAATATTTAGATTTTTGAAATAATTAAATAATAGAAGTTTTAGAGATTTAGACTATTCTTATACTATAATAATAAGTAAATAATTATAAAACTATTTATGTAAAGCATTTATTAATATAAAAGAGTACATAATCAAAATTGAGTATAAATGAGAAGTGGGCGGAAACGATCAATACTGCAATTGTTGAATAAAACCATTCAATTTACTTCATTATATACACAATAATTATCACAAGTTTTTCCTTTTCTATGAATAAAAGGATATTGAGATACTGTATGGACTGCTATTTGAATGGATTGCGTGTTTTGTTGACTAACTTTTCAATTTTATGACTCCATTCAACTTTTCGATTCATGACTTAAACATTTAGCTATAAAACGATTAATTTTGAATAAAACAACTTTGTTTTCATTCACTCATTAAGATTATGCAAAATATGAAATAAATTTGTTAATTATATTTTAATTAACTATTCTTCGAAAGCTTTTGCATAGATTTTTAATAACTTTATTTTTGACAAATAGATATTTGATTGGATATTAAGTATCAATAACTCATCAATAGTTTATTCACAAAATATAACTTATTTTTCTAAGAAAAATATGAACCAAACGTGAAATATAAATCAAATTGATTGCACTTCGACTTATTCTGCAAGTAATGGTATTTTTATTGATGAATTGAGTGAATGACATCTTTTTTAACTTTCGAGATTATGCATTCAATTTCATATTTGTTATTAGAAAAGTTCAATTCTAAAGATTATAAACGATTGCAATAAAAGTAGAGTACAGTACAAATGGTGTATTTCAATGTGGGAGTTATGAGGCAGGGCTTACATTACTTTATGTAATATGTCTTATATTTTTATAGATCTTCATCTCATCTAATCTTTTAAACAAAAAACTCATCATTTACTTTATGGGCCGAATTTGTAATTTCAAAAGTTAATTGACTAAACGCTCGATTCTATTTCACATCTCATTTTAAGTTCTATTTAATTGAGTCAATAATTTAGTGAAATAACAGTAAGTTTAGTTTTCAAATTAAAATATGGAAATTTTTGACTTTTAATTGAATACTAATGAAACTAATACTAAACAATTGAATTATTTTATGAATAAGTGATAATTTGATATTTAAAATTATCAGAAAAATATTTTTTATTTATACGATATTCTGTATAAATGTATAAAATTAATGGTGAATTGAATGTATTTTTCAATTATTATAAACATTTTCAGCTCATTTCAAAGCTATAATTTTCAAATTGAATTGACTTCTGTTAATAGTAATTGTCAACTAATTGTTTGTTTGAAAGGTTTAAATTCTCATTTAATGGCTTCACGAAAAGTCTTTCAATTGAAAGTTCAATTTAAGTCTTAACAGATCTTTGAGTGAAAGAAATCGATTTATTATTACTTCTATATCTTTCAAAATATTTTATCACAGATTTCCTGAATCTTTTCCCGCAAGATATGAATCAAAATTGAGTTTTCTTATGATTTGATAACTATTTTGAATGTATACTAAAAGCCTAAACCATAAAAGGATTTCAAACATTTAATATAAATATAAATGATTTAGTTATATAAAAAACTCGATTGAAATAATGGATAACAGTTAATAATTTTTGTGAAAATGTTTGGAGAAAATTAACTCAATATACTATGGAGTACAGGAAAAAAATACAATTCAACAAATAGATGATTAAATACAAATACATGTTTTATTAAGTTTTTTTTTCTAAGACTGAATTTTTTATCGATTGAATAAATCTATTTTTTTCAAACAATATCGTTTATATATGAATGAATCCAAAGCATTGGCTTAACATAACTCTAAGACAATAGAGATTAGAAATCACAAAATCATTACACTGTTTAATGTAATAATTGATTCCATGTCTGTATGTCTTTCAAAATGAATTTGAGTCAAGGATTGGAAAAAATTGGTGTCAGAACTACATCGCAGTATATATTCGATATTGATTTTCTCAAAACAATTCATTTGTTTCTTATAAGTAATAAACTTATGATAATTGTTTTCAACGAAAAGTAATGAATCAATATTAAGATTAATATATAAATAAAGTGATGCACTTATAAAATACTTTTCGAATTATAAAAATTAGTTTTCTTCGGTATTCAAAACATTTTGTATAAGTCGGGAATATTTGTCAAAAATTTCATGTTTTTCTCAATGGGTATTTTCAAAATAGCCCCTCCATTACCCCCATTGGCCAGTATTCGAACACCTTTTCCAATTATTATCTCATTTTCGCTATAAATTTTTGAAAGTATTCCTTGGCTTCACCATAAAATTGTTTTGAGATTCAATGAACAATTCAAACGATAATTAATTGATAAAATGAAACATTGAAGTGAATAAAGAATAAATTAATTAAAACGATAAAAACAAAGAATAAATGCTGTAATGATTAAAGAGTAGTATCAATTTGTTAACGGTATAAAAAATAAAGAATGAACTGAAGTGTGTTTTCGTGTTTGTATTCATGAAAAATATAGCAAAAAAGTTATCCCTATCCTGTTATACGAGTTGTAAATCGAATCTCAAAGTGGAAACATTTTTTAAGCAACCATTTTACTGATCGTGAGAACAAAAAAGACAAACTATTCAGTAATTGCTCTTTTGTGAGGAATAACTAACTATTGATAGTTCCAAAATTTTGAACCATTAAAGTTTGAAATATATTTTATACATTAAATAAAGTAAATTATTTGCATATATGTTGAATATGTATACTATTTATTGATCAAATATTCACTTGTGTCGCAATTAATCAGACCTTTAGATTATTTGTACTTTTCTTATACTATATAAATCTTCAGTGCAGTCAAGAAATGGTCAAATTTATTATCATTTTCTTCAAAATAGTTAACAAATAGAATTGTAGACTAAAATCAAATAAATTCTAAAAAATCAGTCAATTTAGTAGTATTTGAAATGAGAGAGCTTTCTCTCAATTAAAAATAGAATTCTTTTTTGATATAGTCTTACCTGAAATTTACTTTTGAAAAACATTAGTTCAATTCGAGTCTTATTAAATAGCAATTACTTTACTTTATGAGTTAATTAAATGAAATAGTTTTGAGATTTTATTTGATAAAATAGTCGAAGAATTTTCTTGATTTTAAGTAAAATATTAGGAATGATTAGAATTTAAATGATTAAAATATGAAGGAAAACAAATAATTGGAGATCACTTATAACTTAACCCCAAATATTTCAAATTTTTAGGATTAGCGATGCGTTGACTCAGAAATCAATTCAAGTTTTTCTTTTTCTTTTCCTTAGAAAAAACTTATTTAATGAGTTCAATAACTGATTAAAATTTGTTAAATCATAGATTTTTGCAATTTTCTGGTTTTTCCAATTTATTCCATATTTGAGAATCAGTTATGAATTTGATTAAGGAATCGACGAAAGAGACTCTTAATTGGTTTCAAATAATTCTCCAAAAGAATATTAATCGCAAACTGAATCACATTTAATAAATTTCAATTCAAAATATGTTTTTAATTTATGAGAAAGAAAATCAAAATTAAAACGCTTTAATTAACATGAAAATAGTAGTGAAATAGACTGTGAAAACTGTTATATAATTGAAGCAAAACTTAAAAGAAAAATTAGATAATAATAAAAATGCTGAATATTTAAAAAGATATGATTTGATACACACTTCAAAAGCTGTCAATTATATAATATAATGAAATAATCGATTAAATCATATCTAATATTGGATTGATTTGTAAAAAATGAAATTATTTGCTAATATTGTGTGTTTGAACTTTCAGACGGTTAACAAATACATAAATAGACTCATGTTTTGAGTGATTTCCGCCATTTATTCACATTGAAAAACAATCTCGAATCCAACAAAACCTCATTTTGTTATCACGAATACGTGAAACTTAACATATATTTATCTCAATCAACAAAAACCAATCAATTCGTCAAATTTGAAACGATTCGAAAATAGATTAAATGAATAATAAAAATGTGTTTGAAAATAATGGTAATAAATAATGATCATTAAAAATCGTTTTATTGAATATAAATCATTCTGAAAAATCTAATTGTTGTAAATCATAAGAAATGATCATTCAATAAAACATAATAACTATTAATAATAAAAGTCATTTTACTCAAAATGATGAATAATTCACTTTGAAATCAAAATTTCGATAAAAAAGATAATTAATGAGCGAAAGACTTAATTGAAATGTTTTTGTTTGATATATGAAAAAACGTATAGTTTATTAACTAAAGCGAAACACTTTGAAAGTTGGAATTGATTCAAAATCTATTATAAGTCTTAAGTAGGGATAAAAAGTTTGAGAAAACAAATTAACGAACTGTTTAAAGAGAAAAGTCTCATAAATGTATTGAAGTGTGAAATTGAGACAATTGAATGTGAATTTGACTAAACATGTAATAGAGTATTAATCAAGCGTTAACTGAGTCAAGAATGACAATAAGTTTGATTAAATATAATTCAAAGTAAAAATTGATGACTGCATACAAACTGCAAACTTCTATATCTGAAACATCCGAAACTGAAGGATAAAATCGATAAATTGATTACAGAAAAAGCTCAAGATTTTCATTATTGACCTCATTTTGATAAACATTTAAACAATTATTGTTTAAACATAACAAACAAATGGATTGAATAAGTAATGAATATAATTGAGAAAGAAATGATTGCAAAACAGAAGCAAAGAATTAAATTATATGAAAAGTGAATAAATTGAATTGATTTATATTTTGACATAATATGAAAAATACGAAAATATTTTGATATAGAGTATGAATGAATGTAAAAAAGGATCATAAAAAATCATTTTGTAATATGTTTATAGAGAGCATAATCTTTTCTGACATATTATTTTGAGAGAAATGAAATAAGTTATAGTATTAATTCATTTACTACTGACATATCACATATGCATAGTATAGTTGAGTATAATATAAGAGTTTTGATGTGAAGCTACAAATCAAAGCTTTAAAAAGAAAAACTCTGGCATTACTTACTTTACTATTAGAAACTTCTCCTTTATTTGATTTGATTGATGTCTTCTTATTATTATTCAAAATTGTTGACAATTGTGTATCATTTTTAGACGAATTAAGTTTGTTATTAGGTTTGTGTTTGTGTTGATTATTATTAGCATTTTTATTATTGTTCTTATTTTTATTGCCTTTATTTTCATTCAGTTTTTTCTTTGAAATTTTATCAATACTTGAATTGAAAACATTTTTGGCATCACTTTTATTAACTGATTTGACTTCTTTTGATGCATTTTTTGAATGCTTACTCGCACTAACTTTTGGACTTTTGTCTTCAGATGTCTTATTAGTACTTTTGAATTGTGAGGATAATGTAGGAGAAGAAGAAAAAGATGGCGAAACCGTTGATGATGTTAAGGTATCATCTTTTAAGTGTTTATCTTTATCATCATATTTATCGAACTGATCCACTCTCTTATTAATAGTAAGCTATTATCGATTGAAAAAATATAAAGAAAATGTTTTATAAATTATCATTAAAACAAGTAGTGAATGAAGTGAATCGTTAGTAATCAATAGAGCGTAAACTTGAGTGCATTTATGTTAACCTTCGTTTATAAGTGAATAAATATATAAGTTATGAAAGACTACCGTTTATACCATTAAGAGCTCAACTCTAATAAGTTAAACAATAATTAAGAGCTGATATTAAAGAGAATAAAAATAAGTTGAGACCTAAAAAGTGTAATGCATTACAATTACCGGTAAAACAGATTGAATGATAAGTAGAATACAAAAAAGTATTGTATGGTTCGTATGCTATAAAGTGTGTAATTTATTTATCATTACATTCTGTATATTCTTTTGGTAACAGAAAATGGGTTTTAAGACTCTATAATGAGAATGTGAATGGCATGGCATGAGTGGCATGAGGTATGAGTGCAACAAACCTTCAATTGGTTTGACTCAAAACTCAGGTTTGACTCACTTATAGCTTGTATATTAAAGTAATACTCATTCGAGACAAGAGAAACTCTGACCCTTACTTACTATTACTAACTATTTCTCAGGCTTTCGGGCAAAGAAGTATCGAATATAACATTAAAGCCAAGTTGTGAGCGGTTATGAGCCCTCACGAACTCCATCTCAAAAATACATTAAATAATGGCTAACAAACAACATATTACTCCACTTTTTCCTATCATTTCATACCTCAACGATCAATAACCAAAAATAAATAATTGGTATTTAAGTTAAACTAATTCTAAAATATACTCAAACATGATTTCATGTATTAATATATTATAAGTTATGTATTTATGTTAACAAATATTGGAAATGAAGTAAAATGATAGATAAGTGAGTATTGAAATAGAAAGAGAATTGAAAAGTAATTTAAAGACAATAAAGATATAAGAAATGATAGGATAGAGTTAGAGAAGTGTTATATGAAAAGAGTGTATAAGTCTATAATAATGGTAAACCTCGAGATCGTGAATGTTCTTAAAGCTGAAAATAGCGAATCCATCGATGATATCTTCGTCATACAAGTCATACAATAGATTATCTTTAATGAGGTTATCTTTAACTTTATTATTTCTCTTCCCATTAGTGTTAGTCTTCAAACACTTATCCTTTGTCTGTGGAGTCGATGTCTTATTTTTAGGTGATTTCGATTGACTTTTTGACTGAGATATTGTCTTATTTAATGATGAATTACTCTTATTATTAATATTAGTCGTAATATCAGTTTTATTATTATTTGAATTATCACTTATGTTATTATACTTTGCATTACAATATTTGTTATTTTTCGCACTGGTTTTCACTTTAATTATCTTATGATCACAACTAGTATTACCACTAGAACTGGCCGAACATGTCTTTTGACCACTATTTTTAGATACATTACAATTGTCTTCTTTAACAATGTCTTCATTCACTTGTTTTACATTATGTTTGAGTCCAATAACCTTTGATTTATTACAATATTCTTTATTATTATGTTTTCCACAATTATTATCACTCTTAGACTTAAGACAACTTCCAATCAATAAATCACCGGATTTTGAATCATGTTTCGTATGACTTGAACCACAACTATTAGAACTACTGTTCGATGTCTTCGATTTAGTTGTCGTCAAACTTATGCTTTTCTTCAGTTTGTCTTTTGCTTTCTCTTTAAAGAATTTAAATTCTTTTATAAAACACGAATCTTTCTTACAATTTGTTTCACCTTTTGATACACTTTTTGTTGAATTATTTAACAAATCATTTAAATTCTTATTATCATTACTATTATTAATACTTTTATTGATTGAATTGATGTTCAGCTGATCTTTAGTCTTAACCGAAGATTCTTTATCCTTATCTTTATTTTTATCGTATTTATCAGTTTTATTATATTTATTAATCGATGAATTATTACCACTTTTTAACTTATGATTAGAAGTCGTCTTATTTTTATTCTTCTTATTATTATTGCATTTTTCTTGATTCGAACCATTATTTGAATGAAGATTGAAATCATTATTTAAATTATTATTTTTTTGATTCGAAGGTTTAGAGATTTTTTTGAGTTTCTCTCTGTCTTTCTTAGACTTGAACTTATCTTTAGAGTGATTCTGATCTTTAGCGTTGAGTTGTTGTGAATCCTTATTATGAGACTTATTAGTGATAGAATTATTATGAGAGATATTTGAATAGAAGTCTCGTTTATGTTTAAGTCTCTGTTGACACGATCGCTGTTCTACTATTGAATGCCTTAAGTTTATGTCTGTATCCATTCAGACTCATTCCATACTAAGGCATACAAACTCTATATTCATTATTATTATTATATATTTTTTATATATCACTCATTATTATTCATTCCTTTAACATAACTAACCATCAAATCCATTCCATATTATATTCAAACATCAATTAATCCTCAATCCATCCAATAATATACACAATTGTCCTCATTTTCGACTCAATTATTACAACAGAGACAGAAAAGATAGAAGTTTAACAATTACTATACAATACACTCAAAACACTCAATACACTCACTACTAAAATACTCAGCGATGGCGGAGTTCTGAATATACAACTAATAAATTACGTCCACTTCTCTTCACAATACAATCACTTAATTATAAGCTAATAATATCATTAAAAACATTTAATTACACGATAAGAGTTAATCATATGAAATAAGATGAATAATAAGAAAGAGTTCGAGTCGTGAGTGATCTGAAATGAATGCGAATGATGAGATTCGATTGAATTGATCAATACAGTAATTGTTTTGAGGGGAATAAAGCTCTATGTGTTATAAGTACGTAATGTATATCCTGAAAGACCGGTTCATCGCTTGTATGAACTATACTTCCAGTGCTGCAGAATTAAAGATGCTTTGACTGAAACAGTAAAATAGGACAAACTCTCAAACCAACTAAATCTTTAGGTTCTCATTAATTAATTAACTTATTTAAAGAGTCGATAACTTGACTATAAGAAAAGATGATTGAATTCGATGATAGAATAGGTTGAGTTGATTGTAAAAATGGATTGAAAAGACATGAATTGTATAAGAATTATTAGAAATATAGGATATTGTAATAAAAAGAAATGCCACTAAAGCTAAAGCAAAGCTAAAGCATTCCTGCAAAGGGTCATCAGCCTTACGAGTTAGTGAGACTCCTATTGCTTCAAACCTAGAGTGAAGGCCGTTTTCTACACCAAAAACTTTGCAAAAACTCTTATACTTTTCTTTTTCGTCATGGGTTTTACTTCACTTCGTTCACTACTTCCAAAGTTACATAAAAGGTCCCCAAAATGGCCCATAATTTTAGAATATATTAAATAAGTAAACCACTCAAAAGGTCAGCAAAATTGCGAAACATTTCAATTTAAATAAAGGCTTTAAATTATGCCAAATAATGCCATCTTTTTTATATGGCTTTCAATCTTAACGTAAACATTTCATACTTTTTATTACATTCTAGAAAACAATTTACCGGAAGTTATCATTTCTCATAAATGTTTTTTATTTCAAAAGTATAATCATTAAAATATAAATCAAAATTAGATTATAAGCTGTTATATACTGTAGTGTAAGTAACTTATATACTATTTGATGTAGATATACAGGTATATCATTAATTGAATTATAACTAATTGAACTGATTTAGTGATTCAATACATTTTTAATATAGTAATCATTACAACTATCTTTGAGTAACACATTACTCATAATAAATAGCTAAACAAAAACAATTTTTGACACTCATTTTTGGCAATAAATGCAGCTTTTGTTTGGCTATCAATTAATACAGAATTCATATAATTCATGCATAATTAACATAATTAATTAACATATGACATAATATATTTCTCTATTTCTTTCCCTATATCTCACTCTCTATAGATCCGTTACTTCTCTCTCTCTCTCTCTCTCTCTCTCTCTCTCTCTCTCTCTCTCTCTCCTTCTGTTCCTACCCTTCCCTCTTAACTTTCAAAACGTAGATTTTCAGGTTTAGATAACATTAATCGTTTAGAATCTACTGTAGTTTTGATAGTATTTCATATGTGCTCATCTGAAATAACACTTATTATTAATTGCATGAGCCATAAGTCGAATTCATTTTTGATGTGTTATTTGAAATATTACTACTCTGTAAAACCTGCACCAGCAGTAATACCAGTGCTAACACTGTACAGGTATTGTATCATTTGTGAATTCCAAACATAGCTAATCTGTACAGTACGTTATAACCCATAAATCTTAAAATAGCATTTGAAAAACAATCAAATTTACATAATTTTCAACAAAATTTTGAATATAAAAGATAGCATTAGTCAGAAATTATCAGAGCTTAAGTAAGTAGTGATTAATTATTGGTATAATAAAGCTCTTTATCGTACAAACCTCTATATTTTGCTATATATTTTAGTGTAACTCGTACTGTAAGTGAAAAGTAACACGTAAGTATTGCAGCCACATTGTTAACATTTGATTTAAGGTTAAATTTCCTTTCAATCAATTCTAATGCTAATTGACTGCTAGTTAGTCTATTAGCTAACTTAACTCTTTCAAAATTATGTTCAAAATCTAGTTTTTATTCAACTTTAACAAAAAGTCCATTTAATCCCTTTTCATTATACCAATTGAAACACTATTCAAAGTATTATTATTAATATTTGAAAAATGAAACAATAAATCATAAGTCAATGTTTCCGCTCAATTGTTTTTCACTTCGCTGCTCTTTGGCTGTTACAAAACTATTATATTAAATTTACGCCATTTACAGATCAAATTGAAAATTTTAAAAAAAATTCATCATAAACTTGAATATTTCACAATTCAAATGTTATAACTTAGATATTAATTAATATGAATTTTTCAATTATGAACATTAATAATGATCCACATAATCAATGGTCAAGTGCTCGTACTCGAGGGGTGAGTACTTTATCATCAGGATGTTTGTCAATATTTCATTGGATTATCATTAATGGAAATCAATTATTAACTATCGTTACCGAGTTTTAAGTAAATGATTAATCATAATTAAAAAGCGTCAAAAATCCTAGTGTACTGTATGTCTGTTTATTCAAATATTGGGAAAAATATTGAAACACAGATTAAAAACTTATCTTAAATTCTTTGATTTGCTTCAATTTTCAAGCAATTGTAACTTTAATTTTTAGGTGAAAACTGAATAACTTTTAAAAATATACTTAAAAATGTTTCTAATCCAATGCTAGCGCTTGTAGTGCTTACACTCTATTACGAAGTGAACAGATTCTTTGAGAATTAATTGTCAATTCTTGTTCAAAATAAATTAACATTTTAATTGCAATCCTTGAACTTCAAACATATCATTTTTCAATCAAATTTTTTCTTGAACAGTGGTATCAAAGATTCAATACTTATTTATTAATTATTAATTTATTGATTACCTCTTAGAAAAAAAATTATCTAAAATCTGTTTGTCTGTCCGCTCGGACCTGAATATGATACCGGTATGATTAGAACCAGTATGACCTCATTCAAAAAAGATGCTCTGGAAAATTCGTTATTCTAAAAGTGTCTCTTGAAATAATATGGCTAAATGCTAGCTTTTAACCGTCATCAAGTCATTTTTACAAAAATTTGGGGCAAAACGAATGATTCATAAACTGATAAAAGAGTTAAACGAATTGAAAAAATATAAAAAATTCTTAAATCATAACTTATCGAGCTATTGAAATTTGGAAAATATTCTAACGATATGTTTGTGAGAATGGCATATAAGTTATCTATACTTTGTGCACACTTATTCAGGAATAGAAGATGACTAAACTCATTTCATTTCTAAACTCATGCCAAAGGATTTACGGCTTTTGCCTTTTCTTCAATTGAAACGAAAAGCAAAAGTTCATATTGAATCAGTTCATACAGTTCATAATCTGTATATTTGAGGCATAATTTGAGAAAAAGAGAGTTTAATACTAGAATTTCGAACTTTAATTTACAAATTAAAGCTTTTTTCTCAATTAAAAACGACAAAAATTTGAAACCTTATCTTCAACATAATAGAGATCTAATTTATTATTTATTATGATTGATATGAGTATTGATATGTTTGTTCACGTTTAACAAGTGATGTATGTAATACATGTTTTTTCGAACTTATTAAATCAAGAAATTTCTATAATCGATATCTCTTGAATTTGAAATTCGCAGTTTTTCTTCATATTTAGTTTTATCGAATAAATAAATAAAAATGTTTAGTTTACATCTAATATAATGTAATCTCCATTCACTATTTGAATATAAAACTAATGGGTTTACTTATATTGATTGATAGAAATACACTCACAATGTATTTATTTTATCATTAAACTAATAAAATGTATTTATAAAATATGTTGAAGACTTTGTTATGTTATTACGCTTATAACTTTATTAATTGATTTGTGTGGAAACTACTATATTAAGCTTGAAATATTTTTAACGTGAACAGATATTAAAAAACGAATACCATATTTGTTTTTAGAACTTTTCATCATTGAAATAAGTTAATTAACAAAGATTTCAAGCTTAATATAGCAGTTCCCACATAAATATTAGATAACTTTTTATTAGTATAGACATAAATGATAAGAAAAGCTTTTAAACGGAAAACACGAAGCATACTCGAAATTATTATTTTTTGTGAACATTAGAGTCGTATCCAAATCCTTTTTTTAGAAGATAAAACGCAAAATAAAAATCTCGATACACTCAAAAACTTTCTAAGTGTTGCCTTAAATTGAAATAATTTTCTACTACTATTTGTCTTAGAGAGGGTTAAATCATAATTTGAAACTTCCCATAAATACATTTGTTTCATCCAAAATTTCGATGAGCACTCCCTTCTCATATTAATGTCTTTGAGTAAAAAACAAGGGATAAAATATTGTATAAATACTTGTATACAGATTCGAATTTTTCTGTTGATTAACTGACCAATGAAACATTTTCATGAATTATCAGAATTCTGATAAAATGTCATAGTTTTCAAAAATAATTTTAAATTTAAGAAAATACGTATTCGAGCATATTTTAAATGGCTTCAGAACAGGCTTAAATTAATGATCATTTATACCTTTAAATGTAATGCACAATAATGAGACATAGAAAATATCAATATGATAAAAATTAAGCATAAAAAAGTTTCTAACCCGAGATCTAGTGATTCAATATTCAACGCATTGGTACAGTTGAATACTTGATTAATTATTGAATGAATAAGTTATAATTTTATATTTAATTGCTGAAACGATGGAACGACTATTAATTCAAGCCTATTCTAAGGCCCATTGGAAAAAATGCTCGAACACGTATTTACTTAAATTCAAAATGATTTCAGATAATTTATGAAAATCTTCCATTGGTGAGAATGAGAGCTAATGATGAGAATAATCTGGAATTTTTATCGTGAAAGCTTTGAGTTCCATTTAGAAAAAGGACTACACAATTAATAGATATTTTGATTTTCGTTAATTAATAACTGGTTTAAAATGTTTAAATATTATTCAAGTTATTTATCTCACTTTCTCAATCTATATTAAGATTAAAAGTCAATCTAGAGGTTAATTATATTTCCTGATTGAAAAAAATATATATCAAAATATACACAAATTGTTGATTAAAAAATTGTAAAAACTTGATTTTTATCACTCATTTAAATTAAAATTTTATTTTAGAATCTCAGGTATTAAAGTTAGTGTAAAATTTAAAAAATAATCCATTTTAGTTGGTATATACATAACGTAAAACTATTTGCTAATAAAACACAAAATTGTAAATTAATTTTATAAGAATAAAAAGGATTTATACGATTCTCAATTCAGTACTTTAGAAAATCATATAAAGTTTAGGTTATCGAAAACGGAAATCCAGTTATGAAAAGCGTTATCGATCGCCAAAATAAATGACTGTAAACTGAGTCTTCGATGTCATATCACGAACACATTACTGCAAAGTTGGAATTTTTGAAACATAAGGCTTATTCCCATTTGATATCACAGTCTTGTTTGAATTGCTTTCTCTATAAGGTTCCATTTCATCTGAATCGTCATAAATCTGACGAGATTTTGGTTTTATTTCTTTTTGATTAACTGAATGTTTCATTTTTTCTAATAACTTGTCTTTTTTATTCACATTTTCTGAGCTTAAACTTAAATTGAAAGATTTTTGAGAAGTGAATGAAGTGTTATTTTTCGGTATTTGACTATTAGTTTGATTATCGCTAAACCTATTAACGGAATTGAATTGAGAAATATTAGGATCATATAAATCATTATTAAGTGGAAGTCTTGATCGTTGTTTAAAAGTCCATGTTTTCACCTGACGACAAGAGTTTACTGGAATTGTTGATGAATTATTAACTTTTATCGATTTAGTATTTTTATCTGTGTTACTAATAGATGGCTTACAAGACGTAAATTGGTTTTGACTCGTTTTGTTAGTATTCGATTCATTTATTCGTAATTGACTGGATTGTGATCGACTTCGAGGAAAGCTTCCATATCTATTACGCCCATTGCATTCTGATTGTGAGTTATCAGCTGATGATCTTCTTTGACTATTAATGTATGACATTTTTGGTATAGAACCAGTTGGATCAGAAACTTTTGAGTTTACAATCAGTTTATTTGATTCAATTTGTCGAACATCATCACTACTCTGTGACTTATTATACTTTAATAAACTATCTCTTGATTTAGGACACCTTTGATTTGAACCATTCGTTCGATTTATTTGTAGATTTGCTTTGTTTTGTTGCAAATAATTTGTTGAAACTTTTGCTGAGACTCTAGGATTAGGTCTTGTATTTGTGATCACTTCATCCGATGCTATTGAGCTTTCATCTGATTCAGAATATCTTCTATTCAATCGAATCGATTTTTTATTGTCAAAGTTTATTAAATCTTCATTAGTCTTCAGAATTTTTCTCGGAGAACACTTTTTCCCTCTTTTATTGACCAAATTTGAATCTAAAATTTATCAGTTTCATAAAAGATGGATTAAATTAATTAAACATAAATTGAAATTTTTTTGGAAATTACCATTTTTTGTGTAATCAGTTAACTTGGATTCGTTTTCTGAATATTCCGATGGACTATAGATAACAGACTTTTGCAATAGTTTAGGAGAACTTTTATGCAATTCATCAGTTGAAAAGTTAGGTTGAGGTGAATTATTATTATTTATTCGATTAATTTTTTCAAATGATGAATCGATTTCGTCTTTAGTTATAATTGAGTTGAGCGAAGAATCGTTATTTTGAACTATAAAACTAGGATTTGAATCATTGACTGAGCTTCGTCTTTGTCTATCCTGTTTGATTATATCTGTACTGATCAAAGTGTTATTCGAATAATTTTGTAGCGTAGGTGACAATAGTTGTGGAACATCTCGACTATTAAATAGTGTGCGTTTTGGGTAAGTGATAGGTGTCGTCGCTTCGTTAGGCCTATCAATTAGGGGATTATATTAATTGAAATCACGAAAAAAACACTGATAGATAAATATAATGCTTATTTTGAAGGATAAGTTAATAGAAAAATGACTAACATATAAATATTTTTGGAATTTGCCAAAAACGAGTTAACTTTGTGCCTTTCTTGAATGTTAGTTAACTCATTTTGGAAATATGCACAAATATTTATCTGTCACATTTTTGTGATTGAAGTTAATTTACATTTGATTGAGCTCTTATTTTCAACAATTAAAGTTCAATACATTTATACTTAAATACATGTCATTTTGAGATCATTTATTTGTTGATAAACAACATACAGAAATTTTTATTGAATTAAGTTGAAGAAAAAATAAATGTCAAACTTAAGTTCAACATATGATTAATAGGTTTTACGCTTTCTTAAAATGTTCGAAAATTGTTGTTATTGATTACAAATTGACATATATTTAAGTGCAAATGTACTGAACTTCAAGTTCAACATTAATTTTTCCAAACAAGACCTACACTGGTTTGGTCTATAATTCATAGTTTTTATGTTTCCCTTAAATTTAAGTCTTATTCTTGAAAATGAGCGAAAAAATTAACATTAAGTGGATTTTTTGTTTGTTATTTCAATTGATTTATACCTAAACACGTTCGGCAAGAAGTTAAGCTTACAGTTCGAACTTTTCACTATATTTTCTATAATTGAATGAAAACGATTACTTTAAAGTTTTATGTTTTTTCTATTCATTCGTTCAATCAATTATTTCATTCAAGTTTTTTTTCAACCTTAAAAATACTATATAGTGAAAAGTTCAAACTATTAGCTCAACCTTTAAGGAAAAATTGCTTCGAATTTTTGAAGGCTAAGTGACTCAGAAGTGACTCAATTCTGATCTTTTTTTATTCCTATACTTTTTAACTCTTTGATGAAAAATATTTTCACAGAATTACTTCTTGCCAGACATGGTTTACATATGATGATTGTTTGGCAGTCTAATGAGTGCCCCACCATATGTATTACAAATATTTAAATATTATTCATTATTTGTATATGAGATAAAGTCCTTTATATTCAACTCAATAGTAATCTTGATAAGACTTATAATTCTTTGAAAAATCTTTATCAAAATTTGAATCAATGAAAACTTATTACTAATAAGAGTAAATGTAATAGTTTTGACTTTGGGTTCAATATTGACTTTAAAAATATTTGA
>JAQFXV010000526.1:0-21018 GCA_034694065.1 Camisia spinifer
ATTTCACATCTCAATGAATGTAAAAAATAAAAATAAATATTCAATGTTTTGTAGAAAATTATTAATCTTTCTGTTTAAGGAATATATGGCTCAAAGTTTTAATTGCATTAAATATTATAATTATATTTATTTTTTGAAAACTTGAATTTTTTAAACATTATCTTATTATGTATTATCTTATCATTAATTCCATTTATTCCAATTAAAATAACTTACAATAAATTACTAAAATTTTTAAGTTAAGAACGATAATCAAAAAAATTTTTGACTCAAAAGTTTTCAAAGCTATTTGAAATGGAAGCTTAAAAGTAAAGCTTTGACCCCTTTTAAACTTTATTATAGGGTGTCTATTAAGTGGACTGGAATAGAAAAAGGAGAGGGAAGTCCTTAAATTATTTGCGAGTAGAAGTAAACATAATCCTAAAATAAATTGAAGTTGAGTTGTGTTCCCATTTTTAGATTTGCTTTTTCTAAAACAGTATTATTTAATGGCTTCTGTCAGTTAAGAGTGTGATATATTTCATTGAATTATATTTTTTATTGACAACAAGCGTGGCATAAACTTTGTGTAACAATAATTTCATCTGTTTTTGATGTCAAATTGAGACACCTGTGAAATATTTATAGCTAAAACCTATTCATAGAATTAGGAAAATATCGACTTTTTAGAGACAAGAATCAAATATAATATAATCTGCAGTACTGTCAGAATCCAATCTAGACTGAATGGGAAAGAAGATAAAAACAAGTTATTCAGACCATCCTTTAGATTCCAAACGTGATTCCATTTAAATGCAACTAAAATGCTATAAAACCTTAACCAAACATGTTTGAAGTTTTTCATTTCCTCTTACTATTAAATATCTCGAAGTATGACTAGCATTGATATAATTTGAGTGCCTATTGCAATATCAATCATTAAATGCCAACATTTCAGTCAACTTTTATTGGGGGAAATCCTATTGTCATTTCAAATATTAAGCACTCTTACGTTTAAGTATTGTTCTCACTTTCAAACACAATGAGAAATAGCTTTAGTTCACTTTTTAGATAAGAAAGTAATGCAATCTTATTGATTACAACTAATTCTTTTCTTTATTTAGACTCTCATTCAATTTAATTTTTATCGTAACTATAATTCAGAATTTATATTTAACTTTCATTAATTGACACATGTTTAGAAAAATGAATGATAAAAAAGTAAATACTTTAACAAATTAAGATATAATTATTTCATAAATAATTACTTTTATTATTATTATTATACAGAATGATTGTCATTCTATTTAGACTTTTTCGATAGAGAAAATTTCAAATTTAATTAGTACTCAAGTTTTAATGCTAACGAAGCGAAATTTTAGTAAAATCTTAGTATATTACTCAACATAGTATAACATTCTGTAATTATACTATAACTAAAGCCAAAAAAAATTAAGAGCAACAAAGATATAAAAAGAATATCATAGGTTACAAAATGTCATTATCTTTAGTGAGTAAAGTTTAGTGTTTTAGTATAGTTTACCACAAATTTGCCGCACTTCGAAATGTCAAACCCTGTTTCATTCAATAGCTTATAAGAAAAACAATTGAAAATCAATTCGAGTTCAAATATATATTAATTTAGTGTCAAATATTGACGCCTTGTTTTCTTCATAATTCGAACGTTTGAACTATTTTCTGGTTGATTAAAGAACTTGCAAATTAGGGATTTCGGGGGTAAATAATTTTATTAGATAAGTTTAAGTTTCAAAAAATTGAGTTTTGAAAATTGGATATAATCTTCTCAGTCGAAGTCGACTCTGAGAAAGTGAAGCCACCATATAATTGTTCGGACAGTTGGGGGACTTGTTATTGAAATAAGATTTTCACATTTCGAAGTTTAGCCCCAATAATATATTGTATACAATCATTTAACTCGAATTGAATATTCATTTTATTTCATTTATTATTAATATTAGACTGAAATATTTCCACAAAATATTGAGCAAATTGTTTATATAATGTCATCTATTTTATTGAATTGAAAAATTAGAAACTATTCAAAAGATTGAAATAAAATTGACATTAAATTGTCACTAATGTAAAAAAGCACATAAAACTTATCAATATAGATAAAGCTTCGAATTAATATAGTAAATATGATAAGAAATGCTAAACTGTGTATAACATATAGAAAGAAATGAGATCATGAGTGAAAAGAAAATTACTTAATGTATGAATAAAACAGAGTTTGTTTGAATGCCTCAATTATAGTGACTTCTGATCTGAAAGTTGATAATTGAAATTATCAAGCATTAAGTCTATCGATAAGACATTGATTGATCTCAGTTTTGAGATTTTAGGATAAATCAGATATTAATTTAATTATAAAAATATTGTACAAAATAATTGATTTATGAAACATTTTATGCATAATTTTAAATGTTTTTGTTTACATTCAAAAAATAATTCTAAGGATAATGAATTGTCAGATCAAAAAAAGATTAAAACTAAAAGGTGACTCATTTTAAGTGTGGTGCCAATGACTAAAATATAGTTTAAGTTATACTTCCTTTGATCGGAAACTTAAAGTGAGAACAAAACTGTAAAATACATATTATATTAACAATTCTCACGATTACTTTGAACTAATTTTGCTTATTCTGTGAGAATTCTCCGACTTTATAAACTTAATTATTTGAATACTTTTTCGAATAAACAACTTGAGTGACATTGATTTTCAGTTCAATTTTAAGATTGTGTTAGAATAATAAATACTTAGTATTTCTGTATTTATATGTTATAAAGTCTTATTTCGAAATTTTTCAAATGAATATCCTTTTGAATGAAAGAAAATTAATATATCGTACAAATAATAATATTTTGACACTATAATTGTTTAGCGACACATTGCATGACAAACAATAATATACTGAAAGATTTACATTAATTTTCTGCTTATTATTTATATTCAACGATCAGAAACATAGTTAAACTTAAATTAATGACTAAACTTTTCTTTTTAATTGATGTATAATCTCTATAATTAATTGCTTAAATATCTATAAAATCTCTGATCATAATTAATATTATATGTTTTTGTTTTGAAAATTGTTAATTTGATTTCTCAGGAAGTCTAGAAATCATGATTTTTTTAATGAATATTTTTGTAATTTTTCTTATACTTGAGATGACTTCGACTAAACTCGAAATTATTGATTTTATACCTCAATAATATTTTGACTGAGAAAAAGAGTTTATCGAAATATTAATTTTATTTTTGAATTTCTCTTATTTACATTATTTATCAAAATACCTGATTTTAAACGTTCCTTAATTTGTGAAATATTCGAAAAGTGCAAATTCGTAATTACCGTAAATGTTATAATTTTCAGTTTGAACAGTCATTCTATTCATATAATATTGAATTAATTGATGCAATTTTCATTATTCAATAATGTAGTTGTCCTTCATTTGTGTTTTGATTCAGTTATAGCTATACAACTGTAGATATATTTAAATGGTTATCCTTATCATGTTATCCTTCAATAGTATTACATGTCAGGCAAAACTTTATGTAAATTCCATTGATTAAAGTTTTTAGATATCGATATATTTATGAAAAGGAAATTCAAAGTTACAAATCTTTATTTGAAATGAGGTTAGAATTCATTTTTATTTCGATATCCAAAGTAAAAAATATTTTGATAACTATATTCAGAATTATTTCTAAGTTGAAGTATTTATTACTTCTTAATTCTGTTGAAATAAATGTTTCTCAATAAAGAGGACTATAAATTATTTTCTTGTTTTTTGTTAATCAGTTTATTTACTCGATTCTATCATTCCTGAAACATAATTGGGTCGTCTTTTAATTTAGTGCATCTAATAATTCATTGTTTGGCATTTGTGACACATGTTCACAAATTTTACATTGTTTGGAAACAAGTGTTGAATAGACATCTCTAAACCCAACAAATAGTTACTGTTTTTCTATACAATGAAATTCAAATTATTGGCAAAATCTATTTAATTTCGAATCCTTGAATTCACACTTGAATGTCAAAAACATGGTTTTTAACTGAAGTCAAATAAAAAGGAATAAATTGAGAACGAGTTATTGTACGCTTTTAGCTATAAGTAAGGTTCGCATAACAAAGTTATCTCTTAATCATTATATGACAATAAAAACATTTCACTTTCCCGCAGTCTTTTTATGCTTTATAAATGATTGCCAATACACTGGTGTCCAACTTGTGGCCCATATAATGACAATTTCCACATTCCATGAGAAGTTTGGCCACAATTATCATTTACAAAAAATGATTCAATTTTCAAAAATACTTTATTTGCTAGACCTGAAAATCTCTAGTTTTATCCAAACTAATAATACTTAATATTTATAAACATTGCATTTTATCAATGAGTTATCATTAAAATGTCGGAAATTATTTATAGGATAACATATGGAAATAAGTTTAAAATTTTTATCTCTCAATTTCGATCAAACTAATTTTGGCCCATAAATTATGATTGAGGGTTAGTTTCATAGGTACACAGCAGCTGTCCTAACACAACATAATACAGTTTAAATAATAGCTCGGAGTTTTGTTTCACCCTTTATTTTGAGAAAACTGCATATAATTGGTGCAAAATCTATACGTTAAGCACTGGTATAGATGCTATCGATGGTAAAGAAAGTGCTGATAATCTTCTAGAAAGTGAAGAACAAAACTTCTGCACTGATAAAAAGGACACTTGTTTTCCAAATTTAAACTTTTTTATTATTTTCAAAACCATAATTAATATTCACAATGATTTTCTATACATAATAAGAGGTAATTTATTTTTAAAAAAGCTTAGATATAAAATATTGTTAGATAAAAAATTTCAATTTAAACAGTTTTAAGTTCATAAAACTTAGTATTTATTGATAGGAAAACTTTTATTCAAACTTTAATATCGCCAAAAAACTATTTTAATTGCATTGAATTTTCAAACCAATTAAGTTCTTATGATAAAGCAAACCAATCGTTTAACAATACATTTTGAATAACAAATATTTAATTCGTTTTTTATTAAAACCATTATTATAAACATCAGATGATCATAATATTAATGAGCAAAAAGGAAGTCATATATCGACAAACAAATCAAAATTGATTAAAACATTGCATAATTGGAATGTTACATCTTCTCTAAATCATTATAAATTGTTAATTAATATTTTCAACATAATTACTACACATTTGTCAAAAATTGTAATTTATGAATAATATGCAAATTAGATTATACTTTCATTACAGAAATTTGTGGATAAAATTGTCACTCAAGTGAACTAAAATATATAAATGGTAGCAATTGATTGATATATAATATATGTATATATTGAATATATTTATATTGAATATAAGTCCCGAACAGAGACAACTCTGTAAATTATTAATAAATGTATGACTAGCCCCCACTCCTCCAACTTATTACAACTTATTATTAGCGGCATATAAAGCACAAACCGTTCAACCAAAAACAAATCAACTCTAATTCATATGCATTATATTGATAGCATTGTGATTATCGTTATAAAGATTGTTGAAGCTAAAGGTAACTTAACTTACATTGATTATGAGCAAAACAAAAGCACCCATAAATGTCTTGAGTATAAAATATCATTATAATTAGGCACAAGTGAACTTACATCACATCAAGAGTACTAACTATTACTTCTATCGACTTTAGCACTAGTTATAGGAGTAATAGTCTAATAGTGATATACAGGTAGGCATTGATAGTTAGTATCTCTCAAAGGTATGTATTATATGATATAATAATAATGTTGATATAGTCTTAGAGTTGTTTTTAAGTGCTATTAAAGTGACAAACCCTGCTTTGTTGAACTGAATTGACAAAAAGAAAAGAATTATGTGCACGCATTATGTCATGGATGAGCAAAGGGGAGGTAATGCAGAGGTAATGCAGAGGTAATGCAATTTGAATGCATTTATCAAATTATGAATTGACTGCAAGCGCTATATTCTGAACACTACTGCTCTTTAACCTTTGCCTCTCCAGTTCACCGACTGCTGCAGACGCTAATAAGTACAGACAACTAAATGGTTCCTCTGATGACAACGATGGAGATGATGGCGACGCATCATTTGATGAAAATGTGGACGAAACGGATGGTATTGAACAAGTCTGTGAAGTCTGAGCAACGATAGAAGTGTTTTGATTGAGCCAATTGACGATCGATGTGTTTGAGCTTCGAGAAGGACTGAACGACAAATCCAAAGCTGTAGACTTTCGATTAGTGTCAGAAAATAGTTTAGTACTAATCGTTTGACTTCGCATTTGCTCTTCTTCGTGATTTTTTCTCCATCTTTTAGTCAGTTTGAGCGGTGAGTCTATGAAAGAATCGCTTGAGTTAATGTTACGCATGGATTAAGACAGTATCCTAAAGTAGATATTGAAATTACCATTCCATGACAGGCCGCTTGACGATGAAGTACTCGGTGGTCGACTACAGGTACTGCTGTATGTGATGGCTGTACTTGTAGTGCTTCCACTATCAGACTCGGCGTCAATTTCACTTTCAGTAGAGCTTCCGCTGTCATCAGTGCAATGCCTATAGTGTGTCAAATTAGAGTCGTTTATCTCAAGTTCCGGCATTTGCTCTACAGCGTAGAGACTCTATATAGATAAACATAATTATCAACAATTGAATACCTGCTGTTATTTGTGACTATGTAACCGAATCCATCTTCAGAAGCTGATGAATTTGAGCCATTGCAAGAATCAGTTACATTACTTTGTCGTCTATTAGAACTCTTACGAGTTATTGTGAACATAAGTGGATCATTGCCTTCCTTTCGAATAATATCCGGTAATATTCTTCGCCTCGCATTTATAAACCAATTGCAAACCTTAAGTTGGTTTTTAAATAATAAATTAAGTTTAGTTTTAGTTAAATCTCTTGAGTTATGCAGTTATGCACTACACGTGCAACTAATTCAATAGATCATTCAATAGGAAAAGCTCTCATTTGAGTTGTCCCCTGTTTTTTTGCTATTTTTATAAATAGAAATCAATTTATTCCTTCAGCGTCTCATGTATTGAGGGCTCGATTTCAAAATTATTTTTATTTACAATCAAATGTCAAAAAATAAAAGAAAAAATAGCAAAGATATAACTGGTGTTAAAATTGCTGAATTAAGATATGTTTGAAATCGAGATGTCTTTGAAAATGGATACTTAAGAGATTGTTTGTTGGATTTGATGATGCATTTGGAAAAATGAAGTATAAAAATAAGATTACCTGCAAAATGCTTAAATTTGCCGTTTGAGAGAGATAGAGCTTCTCCTGATCGGACGGATATGCGTTGTAGCGGTGTTCGTATAACCACATTCGAAGAATTTTGACCGACTCTTTGGGCAAATTTCCTCTACGTTTTCTGCCTGAGGCGTTATCATTATTGCTTGATTGGAAGTCATAAGTTGAAGTGCCATTTACATTATAATGACCATTCGAATGGCGAATCTCTCGCCCTATCGATTCAATATAAAATAAAGCAATTTAAATAAGAGCATAAAAGATATGGTTCACTGCTTTTAGGATAGATCTCGTCGTATGGTTTCGTCATATTATTGCTATATATTATTTGTCAAAACAGTACTCTCTTAGAGAGTTATATTCACTCTCAGAGTGATATAGTCTATAGTCTAATACATAGCTGATGGCGCAGCAAAACTATCATTCACTTCTGATGAGATAACGGGACGTGAACCTGTCGTGTGCTCTTTTAATTCAACTGTATTGTGCATTAACTGAATCTCTATTTATCATTTCTGGCTTTAGCCCAACCAGACATCACTGTTCACTACTCTATTGGTATTTTCATATACAGAATACAACATCAAATCAAATTCATTACAAGAAGATTCTTCAATAGATCACATATTTGTTTCAATCACTAGTAATACTATATTTTGATTGCAAATACTCTTATTCATAGCATACAATTGATTACAATGTTTGGCATAAATATCTTGAGCCAACTTATGTGTCACTCATCTCTCCAATGAGTTCAAGAGAATGACTGCCAAAGACAAACTAATGAAACTAACGAATCAGAATGAGCCCATCATTCTATTTAAACTTTTAAAAATAGTATCTTTGCTTTCAATTGCTCTTCCGTTCTTACATTTGAACTTTAGTTATGCGCCGAAACTATTATATGCAAATACAGCAAACCCTCACTTTTCCCCTTCATAAGTAATATAAAGCTAATCAAATATATCCTTGAAAAACGTCTTGATTACAAATATTCAAAAAAGGCAATCATATTCATATATTTCTTTTTCAACTCTTAAACACTTAATACATGCTTTTAATTAATATTTTTCAACTCAGATAAGCGGAAGAGTAAACCATTGAAATGATTTTGAATACTTCTAGTCAAGTGTCAGAAACGATTTTCGAAAAATAATATGAATTTGAAAGAAAGCTAACTGAAGTCTTCATAAAATAAATTATGCAGATATGATGATATGTTGTTTACAAACTGTAAAACTATATAACATACCTGATTTCTAACAAAGTATTTCTCAGAATGGGAGTAATCATCCCCTTAAATACTATGTAACTGAAGCTGTCATTCAAGTTGTCATTTGAATGTGAAATGTTTACATTTATATTCATTAAACATCTATCAAGTGATTTCACTCTTTAATTATGATAAAATTAAATAGAAAATAGCGCTAAGTATTATTTAGAACATTTTTTATCATTGAAGATAATTAAAATTTTTGGAATGCAACTTAACTCAATTAATTCAATTAAGTTAAAAAATGCTTCATTCAAAATATGAAATCCATTGAATTATCTGAAAAGTTAAATCCCTTCATAAATTGAGTTTTTTTCAATTAAATAATCAGTTGTTATGACATTGATTATTAAGTTTTGATAATTAGATACAATATAAAAAATATGAAATTCTTAAGAGCACGAGAATGATAAGAATACGTGAAAACTAACTGAATGAAAAGGTTTGACAGCCACTGATTGAATCAATGATTTTTAATTAATAACAATTGATAGCCCTTTAGATAAAAAGAATAAAATTCTCGTTGAAACGAAGGCTTTTTTCAAAACATTGAGAACTATTTATCGATAGTGAGTACGAGCACAGAAATAACAAACAGTTTGCTAATTATTTGAAATTCAGATTTAAACATGACTTGTCATGAGACCCAAAAGTTTGGCTATACATTAGTGACTATAATAAAAGAGCTATAAGTAATCAAAGCGATGAAAAGCGCTAAAAGGTCATGAGGCACACATTCGCCCGTTTGTAACACTAAAAACTAAAGGAAGAGATGGGGGAACCAGAGGAACAAATAATGGTATGAGTATGTGATGGTTATGTGGGCCGATCATTGAGTTATTTGAAGAGGAAACCTATGGAAATGTGAAATATTTACTATTATAGTAAAGGATAGTAAAGGTTTAGTCGGCTCTTCCCGATGGCATTCCCGAAGTGCCCTTGGATTGAGTCAAAGTTACGCCACAATTAAATGGATTTCTCATTTGAAAAGTTGGCGAATGAGCGCCAAGAGTCACACCAAGAATTAGCTAAAACTTTGTGCCAAAACATATATCATTACTGATCATTACTTTTCCACTAACGCGGATATTGAGCAAAACTGATAAGAAATTTGTGATTTTCGGCAGAAAAGTTTTTCTATGAAGGTCTTTCCCTTAACTATAACTCATTTCAATTGGACAGTTATAGTTTACCTTCGAATTTAGTCAACGTAAGTGTAATTCTAATTTTAAGTCTGTCATTCAGTCTATAATATTCAAGTTGTGTAACAGACTTATCAGTTCTGATCCTCATTAACCCGGTTTTGTGATTTATTGGAGAAGTGGAAAAAACCTCGATTTACCCCAAAAATTCACATCCGAAATATGAAGCATTGCTTCATGAATGTAAAGAAGAACATAGTTGTCATGTGTATTGAATACTACAGTAAATGTAGTTTAATTTAACCTTTCGAAAAGCTTTTCTCAGGTGTGTGTTTGTGCATAAATATTAAATACTTGAAATACTTTATATGCGAAGTACTGCTCATACGATGCGCTTTAGATATATACTATTATTTATGATTTAAAAGTCATTTTAGAGATAGATCACGAGTCATACCAGAGACATATCATAGTTTAGAACAGCCCTCAAATCACAAGTGAGAGAACGATAGATGAAAAAATTAGTAGAGGATGACGAGGTCTGTCTCATACACTATAGCCATCATAAAAATAGAAACATTATTTCTTCTCTCAACAAAGTTTCAACTTTTCTAACTTGAATTCTAACTTTCAGTCCATCTTAAAAGAGATGACTGTGTTTTTGCAGAAGTTATTTAAAATCTTGAGTAGAGAGTGAGTGCTCGTGTGATAGAATCGACTAAAAGTTACTTTTATTTATAGACATTCTGAGAATGTTCTAAACTAAAGCTGGAGGGGATATGAAAATGAATCGCACTCTCATTCACATTTGCACTCCAAGCAAATTCTCTAAAGTCGGAAAAAGTTGATTCGTGTATAAGTATATATACTCGTAATATCAATATGGGATATAATGGCATATATAAAACTAGAGACTAGTTAGTAGTGTAGCTCA
This sequence comes from Camisia spinifer, assembly GCA_034694065.1. Lineage (NCBI taxonomy): Eukaryota > Metazoa > Arthropoda > Arachnida > Sarcoptiformes > Camisiidae > Camisia > Camisia spinifer. Next base: position 10,659 of record JAQFXV010000526.1, read on the forward strand.
ATATAGAAAGTTATTGCCCTTTTCAAGTCTGCCGCTCACATGTTAACTACGGTGAAGGTGAGGTCCAGAAATGCACTCAACAACTCATTTCCTATTAAAGTGGGTCACTATAGTAGCCATACCAAAAATCAAACACTTATTTCAACTTTATGTCTGTCTTTAGTTAAGTATCTGTTCAACTATTTCAACACTGAATTATCAACAAATAAGTTATTTGAATAGCAAAACATTTCATTCACGATCAAATATGCGAATATTCAGTGTTTAGTTAGACATAAGTTATTGTCCACTTCTTCGGTTCAATTGATTAATACATGTATTAAGGGTTTAATACAAGTTATGATATGAAGGTTACAAAAAATAACACATCATTTTCAACTATTACAATGTTTAAAGTCTATACTATTGAATAAGTATTTTCTTAAGTAATTTTGAATTATAGAAAGAATTTATAACTATTTGAATCGAAGTCACAGGATATGTAAAATAATACAATCTTTCATTAGATCAATATTAGAAGTAAGACATGCTTTAAGGCATATAAAATTATTTATGGCATATAAAGTGGGAAATTTTCAACTTAATTAAAAATCTAAATTATTGGCACTATTTTGAGTGGAAAAAATGACAGTCGTGTAAAGACATACACAATAAGAAGACATAGATAGTAAGGAATTTGTTTGAAGGAATATATAGTGAGTAAATATCCTTGAGAACAGTTGCAGATTGCATACGAATAGTGCACATGAGATATCATCTGGGATGACAGCAAATCTGCAAACACTGAAGGACTGAACACTGTTATAACTTTTATGCGATAACACTTTGATAACAAATTAGTAAAGCGAAAGTTCTAACTGGTTGACTGTGTCAAAGTCCGATGTCCTTGTCTTTCGGTTTATGATAGTATGTGACTGTGTTAGGCTATGCAACTGTTCACTAAAGCTCTATAATGAGCGTCTCTAATCATAAATATATACACTTTCAATTCATATAACTCATGTTCGGCTCCCACTCTTCCTGCTTTATATAAATTATAACAGTATAGCTGTATACCAATAATCACAACTATTACTTAATCATTAAATGATTACAAGAGCAAGAGATTCTCTTCTCTCCACAAAATCGCTCTTTTATTATCTCTAACTTCTCGTGCAACCAATTAAATAATTGCTCATTAAGAATCAAGTTAAGGTATTTTCTAATCAGATATAATACCCTTCACTATTAAAACATACAATAAGTTTGGAGTCAAAAAACATTTTTCATGTTAAACAGAAATTTATTCAATTTAAGGACTTCTAACAGACATTAATTATTGCGAACGTGAAATTATTTCTTAATTCTAAAATAGTAGGGATAAGTGGTTTTCAGAAAATAGTCTCGTGATTGTAATAAGTCAATGATTGAGCAATAGTTGCGGCAGAAGTATATACAGGAAGATCTACTGCAGCTGACATTCAAATCAAAAATAGCGACTATTTATGATTAATGGTAATTAAATTGAGTTTCATATTAGCTGTTCAAAAGTCATTTGATTAATTGATACTACAGTACAGTACTATATGCTGGCGAGCATTAATACCACACTTAGACATGACTTATATAAAGTATTAATTTAGTTCATGAATAAACTATGTATTTAATGTACGAGTTTTTATACTATGTATATAACTGTCACATCACATGTGCTTATTTGTACAGAACAGTTAACCAAAATTGATAAATGTTATTATCATTATATACTATTTAGTGATAAAAAATGAATTTACAAAAATGTTTTGTCTCAATTCAAAACCAGTGGAAATTTATTCACATAAAGAGCGACTTTTTTTGTTCTAAATACCATTTTAAACCTGATTTTAATAGAGCTGCAAAAAAACTTATAATACCATTAAAAGTATTAGTGATTAGGGATGTGCTTGACTTGTATCACAAGTCCAGGTGCACAACAAGACCGTTGACGAAGAAAACAGGAACAAGAAATACAAGAATACCACTATTGGCAGGTGTGTACGCATTGCTAATAAATATTATTAATATAAACTTACAATAAACTAACTGTTAGTATTAGTTTGACTCTCATTAGAGCTGTACTTATCCTCTTTTGTGGCTACTGTTGTAGACTATAGTTTCACTGGTTTAGCCTCTGTATCACTCCTATCACAACTCAATACAAAGAAAACACCTGACAATTAATGGTAATCTAAGTCTATGGAATCCTATCTCTGATAAATATACTTAAAAGATTCAAAATACTTGTTCAGAAGAATCCTAATCTTTTTCGATGGCTTTTTATATTGTATTCATTTTCTATTCCTCTGATATCGAGTTTTACTGAACTATTGAATCAATTATTGAATGTATTATTTATCAAAAAAAGATATATTTTTCTCATAATGAATATCAAAAGGTGTACTTTTTTATCAATTGAATAGCTCTTTATTGATTTGAAATAAAAGAAACGCAAATTGACTGACATTTCAATCATTAGATGAAATCTAAATTGAAAACAAACTTCAACTACAGTTTGCTTTAGAGTCGATAAAACCCAATGTTATGATATTTGAGTTAATGTTATGTAAATTTTGTTTACACTAAAAACAACTGATAAGATATTCATCTTTTTAAAAATGAAGTTTAGTTGACATTTATTTATTAGTTAGTAGTTAAGGAAAAAGTTTACAAAAATTTGCAAAAAATAAATAAATCAGTTTTCACTCATATTTACCTCTTTTTGATTTCATTTTGAATCATTCAAATCAAAACTTCAGCCGAAAATAGGGTCCAAAACAGCGATCACTCAGTTGTCAATGTCTTGAGTCGTTAATAATAAAGTTTTGAAATCACTTATTAATCAACAGAAGTTGTAAACAACGAAAAACTTATTAAAAGCAAAGCTTTTATTAAAAGTAATGAATAAACAAACTATTGATAAATGAAATAATTATCGAAATATAATAAAACATGAAATATAATGCTTTATAACTAAACTTAATATATAGAAAAAGTATCTATGTGTGTTTGATTGACAGTTAAATACTGGTATAATACACGTGGCTCTAATGCTCTCTAATGCCAGTTTGCAAACTATATAGTCAATGCTTTTGTCAGTCACACTCTCTCTCATTCAAGTACTGTTTGACTCTCACTCTGTTTAGCGTTTCTGTTTTCTAAGTCACAAACTTTGCTAAATCGTAGGACTCATCACAGCGCAGACGCACTCTAAAGGCTAACTCAGTTAAACTTTTTTACTGTATAACTCCAGGAATGGGAGACTTAAGACTCTTAACTTAAGAGTCTTTTTAAACGCTGGGAAAAATTTAGATATGCTTCAACTTTTTTCCCTTAATTAAAAACCACTAATAGCTAAGTATTGCTCAACTCATAAAAGCTTTAATCCTAAACAGACTTTTAGGAAACTTCACTTTAACTCAAAACAAACATTACTGTTATAATAAAGTCAAATATTGTAATTTAATATACATTTAAACACGAAATACTGATTTATAATTAAAGGAAATCACTGCTCAAAAAATAAGATTTCATAATAAATTTTTGCGGGCCTTTTAATTGTTTATTTACATTGTAATGACATCTTATCTCTCTTTTGAAGTTTTCCAAAATATTTTTATAACGTTTCAGATTCGATGTAAATGTGTTGCAGATTTTGATGCAATATTTATTATTATTATTCATAAACATTAGAATAGATTAATTATATGACATGAATGACATTCATTGCATGAAAGGTTGAATTTTTACTGATTTTGTCGTTTCTCTGGTTTGAATTGTTTTAAAATAAGAGAAACCATAAGTATATTAGTTTAAAACAAACCAAACATTGAATTATCATATTTGATATGTTATAAAAGTTATCTTCAAAGCTTGCTTTCCTTTTATCTCTTATACGCATAATAGTACTGAAGACATACCCGTACTGTACAGTACATACGCAAAACTTTGACTTTAACTTTGAGTTTATATTCAGGTAATAATTGTAAAAGAAATAGACGACAAAGGAAACCATCGTAAGCATGATAAGTAAACTTAGTTTGTTATACTGTTATACTCTTATGTTAGTGTTTAGTGTTCTCTCTTATTGTATAAATACTTTTGTCGATAATCGTTTAGTTAACCGAAACTTTATATGCAATTATTGCAGAGAAAGCATTAAGAATTCAAACAAGAGTGCGATAGAGAGGAAAAAGGAGCAAATCATGGTATCCTCAATGGTATAATATTTAGTCTATGTGTGAACTATAAGTTGATGACAGAATGACGTACAGAATAAAGACAGTCAGAGGCTCATAATGTGGGCGTTTTTGAATTATACTAACTTTTTCTTACAAATAATGAATACAAGAGATTGTGTAATAATTTTTATCACTTTTATCGTTTGTGTCCCACTTCTATGTGAATCTCCCTTTTGTTTTAACTGAATAAACAAATAAGTAATAAAAGAGACAAATGCACACATTTGTATGATTACAACTTTAATGCTATCACTAATCTCTCTATCACTTTCCCTTCCGCTCAATTTCTGTTTAACTATTTCTAGAATTACTCCAAAATTCAACTCAAATTAAGTTCACAACTTTCAGCTTACACTTTGAGGTTATATTTTTTCAACGATTAGCCAAAATCTGATTCATTTAATTGAATTAATTTCTAAAAACTTTGAGATTTTAGTGTACGGTTTTTACCTATGTATGTATGCTATCAGAAGTACTGCTCTAAATAAAATAAACCCATAGTCGCATGAGTTTAGTTCTAAAACGTCTAATAAAACCTAATGTAGACAATTTCGTTATTTAGAGAATATTATTACATGTCATAAAATAAGTGCTTTTATATCAGCACATTTCAAATGTACTGATTCGTTATGAAAAATACATTCAAATTATCATTTTTATTCAATTACAGAATAATTAAATTGTTAGAAATCTCTATTATAATCCTTTGATTAAACAATTATTATAATAACTTCAATTTAGTGTAATTATAATCCAATTTAAACTATTTGATTTTGTAATTTTTTATTATCCTAATTCAATAATTAGTTTCAATAATTCCAATGATAGCTCCAAGAATTTTCAGCAGTCGTGCCATTTCTCCATACAAAATAAGTTATCATAATTGTGTCAAAATTAATTTTTGGTGAAATTTTCATCAAAAATAATTGAACTCAATTCAATTGAGATGTTCTTTCCTAATGGTATTGCAAAGATCTATTTTGGTATAAATAATAAAAATTATTTATGTTGAGATTTTGTTTATTACGTTTAATGTGAAGAAAATTGAGTTCATCTTATTGTAGATAAAGCCTTGAATAGAGTATTATTTTGATAAGTTTTTTTGAATTAAATTTTTGAAAATAGAATTAATTTTTTACAGTAATTTGTTCGCGTGCAAGCTTTTCCCCTATCCGTGTAATTCATTCATTTGGTCAAAATTTAAATGGTTTATTTGAATTTTTATTTTATATTTTTTCCTGAATTATATTTCAATAGAATTACATAATTCGCAATATTTAATAATATTTTTATAATGTTATCAAAAGCTATTACTATTTGACAGTTTGCAAAAGAAATAACTCGCCATAAAAAACAGAAATAAATTCTCATAGAATTCTCATAGATCTGATTGAACTTTGAAATTTTCTATTGATAAAAATGGGACTTTCAGTGTATTTCAAGATTATTATGAAATTAACAGTTTGATACAAATGGAAAAGTTAAATTAGATAAATAAAAAAGTGAAAGTAATTAATATATCAGTAATAAAGTTATAATAACCAACTTATTCGATATGGAGTTTGAGAGTCGAATTTATTTGTTTGATGTCTGATTTATTTATATTTTCACCCATAAAAAGACTTAATGAACTTGTGAATAAAACGTAAGTCAGTGATAGTGCTGCAAATCTAAGTTAACTATACTTATTATTATGCTTATCACAAATAATTTGCGATAAGAATTATTCTTATGGTTGGCTTTATTGAATGACTTGAATGACTCTGCTTTTTATGAGTTTCTCACTCCGCTAAATAAGAACTACACGTTAGTTGTAAATTATGATAAAAAGTAGCATTTCAACGAACTAAACAAAAATCTTCGACTCAAACAACATTTTTGTAGACAGCCTAAGAAAAAACTAAAGTAGAGAAGAGTAAAAATAAAACAGTTTGGTTTGACATTTAGAGGCATGCCATTGAAACGTGTTTTGAATTCATTTGAACTGCATTTATAGTCAGTATCGATAGCTTTTGCTACAGTTATCTCACTTATAGACAAGTTTAGAAGAGGAAAATTTTCACTTCTATTTTTTATCGATAAGTACAACCAGTTAATGATTAGTCCATTGCATGCTTTGTGGTGAATATGTTCCGACACGATTTGTTGAATTAAAATCACAATTTTTAATAAGACTTATCAATTTGAATTTATATATAAATACTCAGACTTATGTTTGTATAATTAAATAGATAAATGTTTTAATTTCAACTATCGGGTGTCATGTATGGCAGGCAAATCAGCTCTTTTATCATTTATTTCATATCAAAATACTTTTAGTACAACTTCAAAATTGGTTCAAATTAGTTCATCAGATTGTTCAGCAAATCTCAAGTTTATTTCATTAAATACTAGATTTTAATGGAGAATAAAAAGACACCAATAGTTAGAGATTCAAATGAGAGTAATTTAGAAATAAAAAGTACATAAACATATCCCTTAAACATCTCGAACAGTCCTAAGCTATAAAATTTAGCCTTCAATGATATCTATTGTAGGCATTTATTTCTGTTTTAGATTTGATAAAATAATATTAATGCTGCGCTTTGTGTAAGTTAAAGGCTTCATAACATACTTAAACATGATTTATTCAGAATATATTGAGCAACACTTTATTGCATTCCGAAAAACATAAGCTATTCTTAGAGAAAATTAGAATTCCAATAATTTCTGTCTTTATATTATTTAACTATTACTTGAAGGAAAAATATTTCCGGACAGGTTTTTTATAAACTAATTTCCTTGAATACTTAAATGACAATAAAATGAACTTTCCTTTAAAAAAGATTCGAATTTTTCTATTTTTATGTTTTCACACTTCATATAATAAATTAGTGTTGGTATTGATAATCCTTCAACGGGTTTTCAAATTACTTTTTTCTCAGTTATTTTTTATTTGATCAATTGGTTGATGTGAGACAGTTGTGACACTAAAAGCTATTAACTTCATTCAAATAGTTTTTTTTTCGAAAATTTAATGCTATAATTTCGCAATAATTATTAGCAAATAAGTTATAACTGTGTCACCAAATAAACCGAATCCATTAGTTTGTCTGCTTTCAAACTTAATCCAATTTTATTTATAATAAGGCTAGAAAGTGATCTTGAAATTGAACGATAAATAATTTATGCATGAATAATGATTAATCTAAAAACAAAAGAACTATTAACTTTGCTTCAAGTTATTGTCTCAATAAGTAATTCGAAATAATATTAAGTGTAATAACTTTTTGATCTCAGACACATACATAGACTCTACAAATATAGCATAAACTGAGAGTTAGAGCTATTTTCATATTAAATTCGCATAAATGTTTCTTTTTTTGTAGAAGTACATTAACATTTTGACATTTGGAAACTTATCTCAGTTTGCGCTTTGAATTTTGTCAATGAGGGAGAGAGAGAGGGAGAGGGAGAGAGAGGGAGAGGGAGGGAGAGAGAGAGCGAGAGCGGCTGTTGAGGAAGAATCTATTAATATAATTCGTGGGCTAATAACCCAACGATAGATAGAGATTTACCTTACTTTTCTAGAAGTTATAAAGCTTTGTTACTTTAGGATATCTGCTGACCCAAAATAAACCGCTGAAGTTTGTGTATGAGTTGCAAGTTTTAAATTTAAATTGTTGTGAACGCATTTCTCTACTTAACTTATACTGCTGTCAAAATCTAAATATAAACAAAACAAATCAACATTCTTTCAACTTAACTTTCATTAACTAAAATATGTCGGTTATCTTATTTGAAATCAGGGCCTTTGATTAGGCAATACATAGATTATCCAACTTTAGATAACCTGCAATTTTTTCACTCATGTCATCATGTTTTAAATCATTTTAATTTCGCTTAATATAAAAGGTTAATAATTTAAATAATATATAAGTTATACTTAAATATGGATTGAATAAAACAAACTAAACTACAAATAGCTTGACTTTATTAGAGCTTACGATTAGTTAGCGTTAGTATTCACTGATTGTAATGTTGAATTCTAACAGATTAGTTGTAAATAAACATTTACAAAATCCTTAACTACAAAATCCTGTAAAATAAATGTGATTTTAATCTCCAACAAAGGACCTCATGACCAAAGCTTTCCAAAAACACACAAAGCTTCAAATTTTCAGTTAATAGTTAGTAGAATAATTAAATAAGTTACAAATTTTCTGAACCGATTCGAATAATTCTGTGGTTTTCCCCGTTAATTATTTATGAAATAAAGTTAGCTTAGAATTTGTGGCTTTACTCAGTGACTATTCCTAATTAATTAAGGTTAAAAGCGCGGTCAACAATATAATCGCTTAATTTGGCAGTAAAGTCGAATTTGTTGAAATGAAATTTTCAGTGTAAGATATTTTTGTTAACTTAATATTTACAATCTTTTTTATATTTGAAAAATATATGATTTTGATGAGAAAATAGAAATAATTATTTAAATGAAATTCTAAAGAGGAGTTTAATGAAAGAACATCATGACACGTTTAATAGTAGAATCATGAAGTTATAAATGCTAAACTTGAAGCACAAGCTATTTTAATGCATTTATTACAAGATTTGTTAAGTATTTATTTATTTCCATCAGTCTATAGAATTAAAATTTTTCATAGGCTTACAGGACATGAAATCACCAAAAGGTTAATTCTAATTTCCCCTAAAAGTATTCAATTTAAGGCTTAATGATATTTGAGGTTTAGACGACTTTAATAGTCTTATTTTTCTCAGTATTTTTATAATTTTCAGCTCACGTAAAACAATAAGAGATCAAACTTTGATACCAGAAAATTGGAATTCTCTGTACTTTTGGAAATACGGACCGGATTGGGATATTTGAAATAAATTTCTTATGAATGTCTGAAAGAAATGATTATATTAATAATCCAAGACCTGATATTGAAATTAAATTTTTAATTTTTGGCATATAATCTGTCTGAATGAAAAAACAGGCGCATCATAATAATTATATTAATTTGAGAGAAATTATAAAAATGCAGGTGTTGTGGTGTCTACCCCTATATTTATATCTTAATAGGTTATAATAACAGACATAAAGTATAATGTGATTCAACTTATAATAGTCTATTTTAATTGTATTGCAAACACCAGACTTTCTCCTTGTAATATAACATTAATGTATTCAATCACGCGTTAGTACTCTCTATTAAATTACCTTATGCATATCAGTCTCAATAGATCAACTAAATCTAATGTTTCTCATCAATAATTTCAGAGTTGGATTCAGTATTCATTGAATCCCGATTTATCATTAACTTCAACTTTAAATTCAAATTATTAACTCCAGTTTATAGACTAGAGGTCGACATCGGTTTCATTTTTAAGAATTTTAAACTAAAAAATGTGATTGAAGATTAGAAAAATAATTGAAATTTTTGAAAAATTTAGTTAAATTAATTTTAATAGATTTCTATAAACATCTATTATTATTGTACTTGATACTTTTCACGTTTCGAGACTCAAGACATATAAGACTAGAGTCCTATTAGTTCATATGCATTATCAAGAGAGGGGTCTACATCTGACTACTCTCACTCCCATTGAAAATACACAAAAAGTAATACTAATACTTAACACCGCCATAGCAACGGCGCCATAGCAACTAGTGGGACCTCAGTCCGATACGAATCTCATTTCTCTAATTAAATTAGAGCATTAAATTAGAGCAAATGTCATTCGATGCCTTATTGATTGAATGAAGCATTGACTAAATGCATAGACTTTTTTAGGAAGTAATAATTTGAAATTGGTATTGAAGTAATAATATGACAAAAATCTATAGGTTATATAATATTTAAAACAAGTGAAACTACAATTCCTGACGATATGACAGTTATATCGTGTTAAATATAAAGCTTATGCTAAGGAATTTTTTCTATCTATTGGTCATATTTTGACCACAATTATTTTGATTACCAATCGATAGGAAAATGCCTTAAATACTATGTAAGATTTATTGTATTACTTTAACTGGCGGTGAATCTAATCCATCCTTACGCTCACTTACACTTTTTAATTGTGCTAAATAGTAGTGCTTTTTGAGTTAACTCAAATTA
>JAQFXV010000527.1:0-20998 GCA_034694065.1 Camisia spinifer
ATTAGTAAATCCATTGAAATTTTAATAATCCGGTCAGATAAAGGTTTAACATGAATTTGTTCAATATTTAACACAATAACCTAATAGTGAAGAAAAACACCAATTAAATCAATAATATAAATCACCTGAAATTTTCAAAAATACTTCTAGAGTACCAAGAGTTAAAAAATATTTAGAAATTTATGCATTAATAAATTTATTTAAATTTTAATTATTCTTTAAAATAAAGCCTAAACTGAATTAATATTTAACACACTAATAATCTGCATTGCCTTCAATTAATAAGTTTGTAAAACACTTATCAAAACGATTTTATGAATCATTGAAATCTGAGTAATAGATAGAAATTTTTTTTAACATTTTTAACTCCAAAAACTGCAAAATTTTGTGTTTTTAGGTTTTGGACTTAAGCCCTATACAATGTAAAATAATATGGGAAGGGGCTTACACTCCGACTCGAGCAATATTTTTCAGAAAGACTTCAAAGCTTTAATGAACTGAACTTATTAATAAAACTATTAAATGTTAGCTCAAACTAATTTTGCTTATATTACTCATTCATTAGCTTCAATTGTATCATAGTTTCAGTCCATAAAAGCTTTGAAGTCTTTCTTCAATTAGTTTTTTAAACTCTCATATTAGGTCACTATTTGTGTCCGGAATAACACTTGAGATTCGTATCCAAAAGAATTATTAGTTTTGTCCAAAACACTTGATTGAAACACTTTTTTATTGCTGAATAAATTCAATAATATGTTGAAACTGTTGAAACAGATGAGCAATTATTAAATGACTTATTATTGCTTGAAGTTTATTTTAAAAAAAATAAGAAGAAAACTCAGTATAAAAAAGTTTCTAAAAAACTTTTTCATCTCAAAAGTTATAAAAATCAAAGAGAAGAAAACGAAAAAATTAAGTTAAACTTCAAATAACTTTTGATTTAAACTTCTCATAATATTGAATATATTAAAAAAATTCACATAATTCAACATAAAAACATTTTTCAAATTCAATTAAATCACTCAATCAAGTCTTTTTCATAAACATTTAATTTTGTTTAACATGTCAAACATGAATCGCTAACTGACTGTTTGCAGGCGAGTGTCCATTAAGTTATTAGTGATATATCGCTGACTCGCGCTATACATTCCTGCAGATAATTGATTATTGTTATTATTTGTAAGAACTGACGGCTGAGAAGACAAAGATGTCCTCAGGTATGAGTTGCGTAACTGACGCGATGATGCCTATTATCAATTAGTGTGTCAGAAAAATATTTTCATGAAAGATTAACCTAGCTTTAATAAGCAAACTATTTCTATCCTTTATTTTAAATGAATAAAAATTAGCCACATATCATGTTTTAAGATTAATGCTGCGTTCAAAAAATTTAAGCTAAATATAAAAGGTAATTATTTCTATTAAATAAGTTATATTGGATTTGTTGCCGGGTAAGTATAATCTTATTTATAAACAACGTTAGACTAAAATAGAATATTTGTGCCCCAAACTTATGTTATATGTTTGTTTGCATTGTAATTCTCATCAAATAAAACATTTTACAAATATTCAATTTATGGTAACTTTTGAATGAAATGACAACAACCTTAATGTAAACAAATATTAATTAAAGAGCAAAATGTAAATAATAGCTGTTTAGTAAATAATTAAGTTTTAATAAAATGGATAATCAGGAAAACATTAGCACTAATTCAGTAATAAATGACATACCATTACAATCATCACAAGTAATAAACAGTTCAATCAAATTAGTGAAAGCTATTTATAATTTTAAAGCCAGTAATAATGATGAGTTGTGTTTCAATAAAGACGACGTGAGTCTAATCGATAATTAATTTAATTTAACTTATTTTTTGTCATAATTTCATAACTTTTTCTAAAAAAAATCAAATTAATTGAATTTGAGTAACACATGAAACTCATAAAACATTAACTTAAACTTACCATAAGATCTCAGTAAATAGTTGAAAGTTCGAATATAAATATTATTTAAAAATACAAAACTTGAATTCAAATTAAATTTGAAAGTTTTGAAATTATTTGTCCCAAGTCTTAGGTCTTAATCCATATTGAAATTGAAGTCTTGAAAATTACTTTTAAATAACAAATTATAATAATTGAGTTTTTAGTGACTTTGACTGACTCAATAAAAAGTTTGCAATATTTGAATCCTTAAGCTTTGAACTATTTATCTTATTATATGATAACTTAATCTAAAAATCAAATTAATTTGAAATAATGTGAATTGATATATAAATAGATAATAACATTAACCCAATGTCCAAGTGGTGGATGGTTTGAGGGGACACTTAATGGTATTACCGGTTGGTTTCCATCTAATTATTGTCAACCAATACAACTAAATGAACAAATAATTAATAGCAATGATAATAATGTCAGTAATACTAATGATTTTGATAAGTTATTATTGGCTAATAATAGCGATTTTGATTCTCAACAGTACAGAAATATGGTATTTATTTATCATTTTAATCAACAATATATTAAAATCTATTTTTGTTCATTTCTTGAAAAACAGGTCTTTCAAGACATTACAGACACGGAATCGGCATATGTTAGAGATTTAGTCGAAACTATCAATAAATACTTAAAGCCTTTACAACAGTCGCAAATGTAAGCAATTATTGATTAGTGTTTAACTTTTTTCAGGATTTAAATTAATTCAATTTTAACAATAGTTTACCTGAAAATGAAATCAATGCAATCATTCGAATCATTCAAGACATAACTTCAGTTCATCGCAGGTTTTTATCGGCATTGGACGGACTCAATTCGTAAACATTTACTAATCAATTAATTTTAATCAATAACTTATAAATCTTTTTTCCCAAAGAGTTTCGTTCAAAGATTCACGAATTGGTGGAATATTTCTAGAATTTGCGCCACAAATAAAAACAGTTCATTTTGAGTATTGTGCAAATCACGCAAAATTCGTTCATTTGATTGAAAAATATAAGTGAGTCTTAAAATTAATTGCTTTGATCATTAAATTCATATTTTGATTAATTAAACAAACCTATTATCGCTCGTTTTTTTATAATCGAAGGAAAGAAATATGTAATTTGTTCGGCACCACAAACCCTAATGAGACAATTGGTGGTAACGTTCAATTGACAACATGTTTGAGTTCATCGTTTAGAAGAATAGATAAATATCCGGCTCTATTGCAAGAGCTTCAGCGATACACTGATGTATGTATTTTACTAATCATAAGTCTGTTTATGTATTAAGTGAAACAACTATTCGTTAAATTATTTTTGTTGAAAGTTTTAAAAGTTTTTAATAAGAAATTTGTAAAATTTAATTTTCCCAAAAGGAAAGTCATATCGATAGAGGAGACTCACAAAGGGCTGGTTTTGTTTATAGAGAACTATCGGTAAAGATTTTTCACTACTTTAACTAGAGTTAGAAAATACTTAACGATTGTTTTGAAAACACAGATGTCTTGTCTGGAACTGAGACGACAGAAAGAAATGGAACTCGAAGTCATGTTAGGGAATATCAAGAATTGGGACGGAATGGTTAGATATTTATTATTCATTATTATTTAAAGTCTTATTCATTCATTTAATTATTTAATTTTTCTTTAAGAATATTCAATCTTTAGGAGAAATAATAAGAATGGATTCGGTTAGTATTCAGATAATTCCCGAATACACAGAAATGAAAAAAGATAGATATCTCGTACTCTTTCCACAAGTATTATTAGTCCTCTCTGTCAGTAACGAAATGTCATCATTTCTTTATGAAGTAAGACAAATATCATTAATTTTAATATTATTTTCAATGAAATTATTGTTTAATATGCGTTTTTAATTGAATTAAAGGCAAAGATAAGACTAGAAGACGCTTCCATTAAAATTGCAGATGAATTGGTCGCTAAAACAAATATATTTGAAATCGGTTTAACTGAAGATAAAGTTAATGCCAATAATAATATTTCATTTATAATTCAATGTCCGACTATTGAAGACGCAAAAAATTGGATCGAATTATTACAGAAATATATATTACATTCACAAACATTAAAACACAACACAATAATCAGTCGACCGAACACTGCGAATGAGAGCCAAAGATCAGCCATACCTTCATCTAATAGTGATTGTTCTTCAGGTTCTAATATTATATTGAATACAACTCCACAACGAATTGGTTCCACAAGAAGTAGATATTGGAGTACAAGAAGTCTAATACCACATCCGCCGACTCGAGTCATACCAAATGCTTCTAATTCTACAAATGTTGATAAAGATAAGCAAATAAGTAATAACGACGATATGTTAATATTACAGGTTATAGAAAGCTATTGTTCTAAAAATACAGTCAGAACAAGACAGCCCTCAAATTCAAGTACAAATTCTATTTGTTTGAAGCTTACCTTTTAGTACTCTTTTTTAATTTAATCTTATATTTATTTGACAGCGAATTCAGATAATCCGCAAATTCTTATCGTCGATGAAGAAAAATCGAATTCTGATTTATCTAACAGTTTGGGTCATTCGGAAGGAGTGTAATTGAATTTTTATAATTTAACTTTTTTGCGCGTCTTATGTTGAAAATCATCTAAAACTTTATTCCTTTTCTAATTGTAGGGCTTTTATTGATAACGAAATTCCATTGCGTGAAGAAATTAAACTCATGAAATCGGTATACTTTTCATTTTTGAATTAAGTCTTCTTAAAATTTGATTTCAATAAAAGCTTTGATTTTTTCTTTGAATAATTGAATTTTTTAATCTTATTTTTTAGGAAATCATATCATTGTCGAATGCATTACGAGCTGAAAGAAAATCAAGAAAAAAATTGAAAGCTTTTATTATGGAGAAAAAATACGCCAAAAAACATACAAATAAACAATAATTTATTCGATTTGAAAATATTCTTCCATCAAATCTAATTAATTTCAATATTCACTTATTTATTATTGAAATTTTCATATAATATATAATATTTATAATCAATTAATATCTTTATTGAGCAGTTTTAGTGAGTTTAGAGTTTGATTGACTAACCTTTGATTTTTATTTAGTTGACAATTCATTATCATTTGAAAAAACTTAATTTTAATATCGATTTTGATGCTAAAAAATCAAAATATATTTTAAAGCTTTGTGGAAAAATCATGATTTTATACTAATATAATGTGAAAATAATTAAACATTAATTAAACAATAAATGCTTTTATTTTGAAAATATAATTGAGTCAACAGTCAGTCAATTAAAGAATTAAAATGTTTTTCGATCAAAATATAAAGTATACTATAAATTGATAATAGTTTTAATCAAATAGTGATTATATAATGTTTATATAAAATTTGATTATAAGATATAATAAAAATCAGAATTGATTATAGAGTTTATATAAAGATAATTAATACTTAAAGGCAGTGATTTATATAATGTTTATATAATGTATAATAGGATTGAATAGAGAGTTATATAATTAAAATGACTTATAAAATAGTTTTGAGCAAAAATAATAAAAACGTAAAAACGTGCATAAATAGAGTCTATAAAGGACTCAAATCTATAAATTCAAATAACTTAATAATTACTTAAATTAGTCCCGCATTCAAATAGGGATTCAGTTTTGATTGAGATCCATAACAAAAGCTATTTCTAGTCTAAAAATAAATTAAGCAAAAAAACTAATGGATTAAATGGATGCTATCTATTGTCTTAATTGTATTGAAATTAAATATTGAATTAAATAAAAACTAAAATTTAGAATATCTGCGACTCAACTATTGATTAGATTTCCCATTATTCTTGACATACAATATATTAATACCAAACCAAATACATTCGTTTCTACACGTCTTTACGTTATAAATATGTTTCAATACAAAGATTATAATTTACTTAACTTTGAATTTAAAAATAAGCAAAAATAATTTGATTATCTGTTCGTTAAATGAGAATAAAACTAATGAACACAACCAGAAATGGTTTTTTTTTCTTGAATCAAAAGGACTTCAAAAAATTGAGCCGTTATTTGATTGAGTTTTTGTTTAATGCCATACATAATAAATACTAGAAAATTGAACACATATTGAGAAAAAGTACTTTTTTGTGGCAGTGATTATTAGATAATAGAAGAGATCCATAGTTTCATAGTTTCTTCATATTTAAGAATAATTTAGAAGTTAATTATAAATGGCTTAAGAGAACCGATGAGTCAATCAATGCATTTGATGACCAGATTTCGGGGCAATTTCTTGGACGCGTCAATCAATGCTATCACATATTTCTCAAAATTAAATGTAATTAATTTTTTATTATTTTTGATGGCCATTGAAATGCCATAATTAATAATGGCATCAATAAAGTTAATGCTATTGATTGATGTGTTTACGGGATACCAAATATGTGTTATTGTATGCAATCGTTTGAATGATAGCAATGAAAGTATTAACGGTTTTATATAATCTGATGAATAAAGGAATTCAAGATATAGTGTTTCCAGTTTTTCAAGTTTTAATAGCGATTGACAGCACTTTTCATCACAATCGGGACAATCGTAATCATCATAATTGCTATCCGTATCACAACCGCAACAAAATGCCCAATTAGTAAGTGATAGCTTTTCAATGTTTGCAAACTGTTGACCAATCAGTTCAAGCATTCGGGGCGTAAAGAATGAGCCGTGAATTTTGAGTGAACGCAAAGATAACATTTCATCGCATGGAATACGAGATAAGTCGAGAAAGCAGTCGCGCGTGAAATTGATTTCCAATGATTTCAATTGTTTTAAGTTTGTTATTAGTGTTAAATTTGATGGACAAGAATGGGATATAAATGATAAATGTTGTAATTGTTTGAAGTTATCGCAAATTAGTGCAAATATTTCTTTATTTACGACTTCATTACAACTTTCGCTTACATTTATCTCTAAATTGAGCAAATTTTTGGCAATCGTTTTATTATTGGCCAACGATTTAATTGATTCGAGATTTAGTTTTTCGCAGTCTATTAGAGATAATGATATGATATTAGAGGACAAACGCTTTAATAGTAGATTAATTGTCAAATCATAGTTTCGAAGATTGAATTCTTGCAATTGAGGCAAATGTTGGACTAAATTTGTTAAATCATTCTTAATATTATGTCCGTCAACATGAAGATGAATCAACTTATCTCCTAATGATTGACCGATTTGTGACCATTTCCTTGCAGTCAAATCATACTTAATCTCATCAATACGTAAGCATTCAATGTTAGGCGAATGCCATTTAATCCATTTGACTGTTTCCACATCTATATGAAAATTATGTAATTCAATGCATCGTATGTTTGGACACTTCCATAGTATTTGTGATAATTTATCTTTACTCGAAGTGATGTCATTCATATAAAAATATTTGTAGAAAAACTTTTTAGTAATCGCGTCTTCAATATTGCTATTATTAGTCGAGTGCTTATCGTCTCTACAATTTGCGTAATAGTCGGCTATATTTCCGATTCGTATCGAAAACTGTTCTCTTAATAATTCTTGAATAATATGAGAAAACTGTTTACTCGTTCGCTGAATACGAAACTTATCTTTTAGTGATAAGTATTGAAAAATCAATTTCAAAACGTCGTCATTCAGTATACGATTTGACGATTGTTTCACAATATTATTCTCATTATTCAAAATGTTTTTAATAACCAGTTTTCTGGCAATACTTCGAGTTATGATTCCTTTTTCAATAAGATTTGAGCCTTTCTTATGATATTTTCGTTTATTAACTTTCAATTTATTATTTTTAGTTTTGCTGATTATCCCAAATTTCCATTTGCTTTGTTTCGATTTTTTGCTATTTTTTATTTTTTTACTTCTATTTATGTGTAAATAATTATTAACTTTTTTCGCTTTTGCAGCTATTTTTCGCATTTTAATCGGGATATTATTATCAGTTTTTTTTAACTTTTAGTTTCTTTAAATTATTTGGTTTTTCGTATTTTCTTTTGTTGAGGTATTTATTAATTTATATCAATTACAAAATAATACTTTCGTTTTTGATATTTTATGGTATGATTTCTGTTGTAATCAATAAAAAATGATTAGTTTTTCACAACTTTTGAAATAGAATATCTTTTAATTATTACTGAAATAATTGAGAAAATATATCAAAAACTTAAAGAAAAAATAAACTAAAAAAATTGAAAATAAATAAACTGATGATTGCATTGATTTTGAACTAAAATATTGAAAATGTATTATCAATTAAATATTGATAAGTAATCAAAAATAAATAAAAATATTATTGAATACCTTTGGATGAGATTATTGTTAAACAATGGAAACAATGAATGATAAGAATTTTGATGATTTATGAATAGATTAAATCAAATTATATGGCATTTGATAATAATTGTTGAACACATTATTTGGTACTCAATATATGATTAATTAAATTAATCAAATCAGACATAAATACATATTAAATAGACATTAATATAAATATTTAATTTATCAAAAGTAATGATAATTTAGTGAACACTTCTTTGGCACTAAAACTAAATCCTCAAAAACTACATAAAATCCCAAAATTTTTATACAATATTAACAGAAAAATATTTTAAAAATTAATACTTAAACGAAGTTAAGAATTAATATACTTTTATTATAATATAATTCAAGTTTTTTAACTACAAATTGAGTGCATTTTTGCATTCAAACCCTTCGCCACACCTTTTCTTTTTGTTTTTTATTGTCTGGGATTTAAAGAGACAAAACATTATATAAATTCATAAATACTGTTCGTATCAAATAATAGCTTTATATCTAAAAACCATTATAAATATAATGATTATGAATAAAATTTCGACACATTAATGGACGTATTTTGTTGTTTGCAATTTAAAAGTCTCACGTATTCCCCGACACAAAAAACTATTTATTTTGTTTACAAACAAAAAAGAACTTTAGATAAGGTATAAGTAAAGGAAATGACGTATAAAAAAGGAAAAGTTTGGAAAAAGTTTAAAAACTATTGGAAACTAATTTAAACTCTTAAAACTTATCTAAAAGATTAGATTGAAATTGAATAGAATTAAAGCGCTTTCAGTCCTTATAAGAACCATCTGTACACTTTACAACAAAAACATAACAAATTATAACAATTTTAAAATAATGACTAAGTTTAAAACTCGAAATCAAAGTAAGTTTGAGGAAATGGTTCATCAATAAGTGTGTAGTGCCACCACTCTCTTATCAATTCTATAAAACCACTCCTCATCATAATATCTCTCAGAATACGTCTATTGGCTAAATATGTGTCTTCAACCAGTTCTTCACAGTCATGCCATGAACTCTTATCAAACAAATCAAATGATGTCCACATATCAAGTGTTCCGTCCATAAGAAACATTACTTTTCGACCGTCTTTTAATTGTCTTTCAATTTTCTGAATCTCTTTTAACTTTAAAAATAAAAGTTTTAAATTTTAACAAAAAAAGATATCAATAATTGAATAGAAATGAAAAATAAGTGATTAGATATAAGAAAAATATTCTTAACCTTTGATCCCCTCTTAATCAAAGTGAGGTCAACAGTACTGCCCCGACTATGACCTGACTGTCTGGCGACATACCTATCCGGCAATTCAAAGGCATCTTTCTTTTGTTTGAGAAATGGATAATAGGATTGCTTACAATCCAAACAATCCTCTGGTTTTTGAGCCCATTCTACAAAACAATTGACAGCTTTTTGTGGCCGATAAGAGTCATAAATCATTAAAGAATAGCCCAAATTCAAAGCCAGTTCTTGCCCTTTATAAAGAGCTTCAGCAGCTTTTTTGGTGACAACAGCTCTAGAAGTGGCTGAATATCCGGTCACTACATTTCCAGTAAAATTTTGTTTTGTCGCATATCTCAAGTGTTGTTGGATTTCATCGATGTTTGGCTTAATTGTTTTGATATTTTGAACATAATATTCATCTAAATATACAAAATCATCGGGAATTTTATGATTTGACATAACTATTAAACTTTTAAAATAACCTTTTCATAAATAAGTTTCTATTATGAATAAAAAAAATTAACATTAAAGTAATTGGAATAGAATTAAAGTTTTAATAAAATGAGAGAAATATTTATACTTTTATATGAATTACCTAAATAAAAGAGACATGTTCTAATAATATTTCATATTGATTCAAATTTTTTATCAATATTACGTGTTCAAATTCATCTATTGTTCTATATTTGATTATAAAAAATATGATTAAATGATGCAATTATTGTTTCACGTGAAAATTTTTGACAAATGGAACGGATAGTCGTCAATGAAAATGTTTCGATTAGAAATAAAAAATTTAATCTTATCAATTTATCAAATTTGTAATACTTCGAGTAAATGTTGATTCTGTTGAGCTGAGTCAGCTTCAAAAATACAATTGTTTCCTTTTAAAATTTGAAATATTATTTTATATTATAACTGCATAACTAATGAAAACTAATGCATAGATGCACTCATAATTAATAATGTAATCAAATGAACACATGCGATAAATACACATTTGAAGGACAACTAATGAAACAATCAAAATAATTACTAAATATTCTTTTTTCAAAAATTAGTTATGAAAAAACTTTACTTTAGAGTCTTTTTTCACTTATTATACAGATTTATATTGAATTGAGGTCTATTCAGTTCAACAATAGTAAGAATTTATTCAAATTATTACTTAAGTTGTATTCCATGATACAGACATTTGACAAAAATAGAAAATTCTATTTACTTCATCCAAAACTTAAAATATATCACCTTAGTTTATTCAAGCTTTATGTATGTTTTGATAAACTTGGAATTCTATTTTCTGATTTCGATCGTGATCTGAATTCTTTTCTAAAGTTTATTCTTAAAAAGATTTATTGTTAGTTGAATTGAACACCTTTCCAAACAAACTTTGAATTGAAAGATATTCAAAATTTTCAAACCAGATCAGTTCAAAATTTATTTCAAAATTTTCTGCAGTTTCAGATATAATTTGGAATAAAAATAAAATATGAGAGTCTTCTGACGTCATTTCAAACTCTATGTTCATAAAATAATTTAAATGAAGTCAGAAGAACTTTTGATTTGTCTGCTTTCATATATTTATCAATCAGCAGAAAAGAAATATTAATTCCATTGTCATTTCTTTTTGAGTTTTAAACCATATTAAAATTTCAATCTCATCAAAGCCTGTATTTGTATTTTACTATAGAGTCTACAGTATAGAGTTTATTTTGTTGAAAGGCAAATAATTTGATGACCATATACTATACATGGGTTTTATATAAGGAATGGACTTTTGTTATCTTCTAAAGCGATTGTTTCAAATTTGATATAAAACTTTTGTTTTTGAGCGATATTTTGAAAGAAAGTTTTAAACATATTTATGCTTAAACACACAGTTCAAATGCACCTGGAATTCATGGCATATGGAAATAACATGTTACAAACGTTACATTAAATGAATGTCAGATTGAATTATCATGTTATGTTCGATTTCAAACCTTATTCAATCGATTCAGTAAAACCAAGTCATAAAAGGATTTTCACAGAATTAATGAGAGAATATTTCATTTTTACTGATCTTTTAAGTTTTAATGATTATTATTAAAAAACAATGTTATTTGCATAAAAGTTTTGCATGTAGTTTTCAAAATAAATATATTAATCATTTATTTTTCTAGTACTAACTTCTCTCTCTCTCTCTCTCTCTCTCTCTCTCTCTCTCTCTCTCTCTATCTCTCTCTCTCTCTCTCTCTCTCTCTCTCTCTTTCTCTCACTCACTTACTCACTCACTCATTCTCTAATGTTCAAAAATCATGCTTTCTCTCCACGAAAACCGGCGGCTTTTGTAACCATAGAAATAGGGGATAAGATATTTTCAATGAGTTTGTGAATCACATACTCATTACCATTTACTATACGCTGTAGAGGAGGTTCATAAATGATGGGAATGGCACATTTGAGGGTCGCATTGATATTCTGTTGGGTCGCAAATGCTTTCCAAAATTTTATTTGAGTTGAGGGTTCAAAATTTCGTTTCATTTTCCAAACTTATTCTAAAATTGAATTTGCATTTTAGAGTTTATCGAAAGAAATCTCTAATGATATAAAAGTTAAAAGTTTTTTTTCCACAATTTTTTTTTGAATTCAATATAGTTATATCAAAAATTGAGAACTGATTCTTATTTAAGTTTAAAAAATTGGAGAATTCATTTACAAGAAAATATTGTTTTCAACCATTTATGATTTTAAAAATCCCTTTGCATAGAATCAAATGACTTCAGCTCTTTGTTAGGCCTGAAGAAAAATTCTAAAAAAGTATTTAGAGTGTGAAGTTTGAACAAACGTTTTGAGGATCGCGAGGCAAAAAAGATTGTTAACAACAGCTTTTCTCCTATTCATTGTTATATCTTTATGAGTGCATATTCTGTGAAAAACAAAATAATGCAAATACTAGTAATAAAAATGCCTGCAAAACCATAGTAAACAAATGTCAAACTGAGATTTAATTCAAAGTTATTATTGAATAAAACATATATTCATGTAATTTAATGTTGAATTAAACAGAGTTATACTTGTATTGAAAAAAGTGTATAATGTTCTAACAGTTAAGTGTTATAGTGATGAAGATTGTAGTTCAGAGTCAGCGCATTAACGTTAAAAGTGATCGCGTTATTCTGTCATATGTCTCACTCAATTCATAGCTTACAAAAGAGCGATGAGATCCACAAAACTTAAGAGTTTGAGGAGTTTGAGTCAACATTAAGACATGATTGCGTGAAGATGTGCTACAAATGCGTTTACTATTATAATAATGCTATTATTCATCATATATTTATTATTATTATGATCGTATCGATTCTTGATATAGGCTCTTATCTAAAAGGTAAATAACAAAAATTATATTTCTATGTTATTTTTATCATAAATTAAACAAATTTTAAAACTTTTCCACACTTCAAGTTTTATGTATTTTTTGAAAGTTTGAAAGTCAACAAAACTAAATAATTAATTTTATAGATATTTAAAACTTTAATACTATGCTAGCTTTAAAACTGTTTTCACACAAATGATTATTTCATATTTATATACAATTTTCAAGTTATGAAATTAAAATTATGCGATCACTTTTGATTCATAAACTATTGAAGTCATTGTTGTTTTTACTTTAAAGTTAGAATATTTCGAATTTTTTTAATGAGCGAATCTTAGAAGCGTTGAAGTGAAGAGTATTTCTAACTTTTGAGGTCTATTTTGAGAATAATTATTTAAGTTATTCTTTTGTATCTATTATTTTAACGCTTATTTTAGAATTCAAACCAAGAAATCTCTTATTATGAGAGTTTTTCAATTGTTTTTCTTTGAGTCTTAATTTCAAGTTATATTAAATCAATTTCAATTGTTTATTCAAATATTTCAATGCATATTGATTTTCAATTTGAGTTCATATTTTTTATAAGCATAAAAATTGACAATTTTTGATGATTGCAAAAATAAATTTATATTAAGTTTTTAAGTAGTGTTGAATATTATCTTTTATTTGATGTAAAACTTATTTATGAGCCTTATGTGAAATAAAATGAACTTTAATATCCCTTAATATACTTCAAAACAGACTTTTGAGTTTCTCTTTTATAGCGATTAATGTTTTCAACATAAAGTACTTCAACTCAAATATCTCAATACAAGGTTTCAGTCAAAACTTTAAGGATTTAGTGAATTACTTCTCATCCAAAAAGCATATGTTTTAAAATTGATTCATACAAATTCTCTTCTAAAAAGAGGTCAATCCCTTGAATTCCATCTGCTCTCTGCTCTATTCATACCCTAATTTGGCCCTCTCTTCTCCCCCACTATTTCTTTGGTCCGATCTCTTATATCTTTCACTCGAGTTTTCTTTCTCTTTCAATATCTTTCACTCATTCATATACTAGTATGTATTCATTGCACACAAACAGTCGCATCCGATTTATTCTGGAGGACAAAACTTTTTCATAGAGAGTTTCTATGGTTACGCACAAAAATTGATGCCTTTATGCAAATTCGACATTAAGAGTGAAGACTAGAAATGTATATCCGTTTATTAATCTCTCTTTCATATAGTATATTAAAGTTAGTTTTATAACTTATCACTTTATGATTTGAATTAATTATATATTAATATAGAAAATGATAGCATTAAGGAATATTTGTTTTACAATCTTTGATAGAAACTTCAATTTTAATAGAATTTCAAAGATTTAAAAGTTCAGATTTATAATCAAAGAATAGATAACTTTATGATTTTAATATTTTGAATAGTTAACAAATAATATTTTAATATTTATAGCATTGCTTTCAAATTAATTAAATTGATTGAAACATTTCAATTGATCTTAAATCTAAATTCATTAATACTTCATAACTATTGAAGTCATAAATATAGAATAGTATTGCAAAACATTAATTATTTTGTTGAATCTGAAAATCATTTTCATAATGACCGAAATATACGCTTTCATGAATTGAATGAATCGCTTTTTCTCATGACTGGTCACCACTTCAAATATGGAACAATAATGTACGCAAAGTTCAGCATTAAATAAATCATTTGAAAAATATTGAAACTTCACTTCATTGAATTGAGAAAATATAACTTTTATTGAAGAGAAAAAATAAATGAAATAATTGAGAAAAATAGGATTTTATTCCTTTTACTTAAAGTAAAACTATTGATATAAGTTTGATATATAACCAAAAAGTGGGCTGTTATGTAACAAAGTATGCGATTGGGCACTAACCCCAAAAATAGTGTCATTTATAATTGAAATAACTTTCACTCTAATGCTCTTCAGTTGGCAAAGCGTTTCAAAACCAAAAAAAGTCTATATATCACTTACACTCAAACCTCTATTTATTATCAAGTTTTACTTTACTTGACCGACTTTTATCATGAAAAAATAGAAAAATATAATAATAGAGGCAAAAAGATGATAAAAATAAGTAATAAAATATTGAACATATTTTATCATTTCAAATATTTTTTCTCTTTTCATAGTGTTTACTGAAAATATTATCTCATACTATACTATTGTGTTGTGAAGATTGAATTCTGATATTTGATATGAAATTAATACAAGTACTGAAGAATAGGCATAGAATTCATACCTTTAGGCACGTATTTCTTTGTTATAACAAAAGGATAATTTCGAATAATATTCCATTAGGTTAACAAAACCCCTTTTATTGTTATAAATTTGAGTTAATGTTAAATTAAAACGCATAAAATTTGTGATTAACTTTGACTTGTTTTGCGATTGAAAGAATTATTGCGATTGCGATTTGGGAATACTAGTACTTAAACTAAACCAATCTCTAAATTGGTACTTATTTCGTAATTTTTCACATTAAAGAATATTCTATATGTAGCTGTAATACTTTGAACAGAACCAGTTTGAATTCAAATATAGCTCCAAATAAGATAGTTTAGGATAGCTTTAGGATTAATGATCAAGATTTTAAATCTATTTCTTCAAAGAATAAACGGGTTTTTTTGTTCTCAAAGTATTTTTTTATGAATCTGAGCTGCAGATCATAATTAGTAAAAGCTTGCATTGAGACAGTTTTAAAACATAATACACTCTATATCTAATTCTATTTAAAAAATGCATATTTTTCCTTTTTGATTATGGCATTAAATTATTAATTTAAGTTAAAGTTAGATTTATGTTCAAAAAGGTTTGCAATAAAAAATAATTATTACTCTTTCATAACGCTTTATTTGTTGAACTGAAGCGAAAAAAACAATATCATGAATAAAAAATTTGTTTAATACTTTTATGAATATAAGATTAGTTTCACTGATCCGTGAAATCAACATTTTCTCAAGTCTTTTCTTTTTTGAAGATTTTATTTGATAGTCTATACAATTTGGGAAATTTAATGATTAAAAAACATGAGCTTTTTGTGTTTTATTATGACTTTTTATCGTTTTATCATGTTTTTCACATTATATTTGATAGTGTTGTAAATTTGAATTATTACTTATGAATTCATCAGAATTTGATTGAGAGTGTATTAAAAATAACCCAACGATAAGATTCATTGTTAACTCTGATGTTTTGATATATAAATCTTACTGATCATTGCAAAAGGGAATAATAGTTCTTTCCTGTTTAGTGGTTATGAAACCATTGAGTAATGATTGTATTACATTTCCATTTCCATTCAGGTTTCAATAAAGTTATTGGGATTCCTACAGAAATAAATTTTTCAATTTGTCATTTTTAATGTTCATGAAAATAACTCTTACTTTATGATAGATTTACTGCATCACAAAAAAGGGAAATTATTTTTCTGTTGTGACCGAAATTTTTAAATAACTGCCTGAAACTCATTTCCCACTTAAGCATTCATTGAACATACAGAGGAAATATTTTTCGCTCGCATTTATAATTAACTTTTTTTTGCTAATGACTAGTCATTAGAATGAATAATATAGAGATATTCTTGATATCCAGCATTAAAAGCAATATCATGTTAAGTCAATAATGTATAAATAATTTGTTTTAATTATAAATCACTTTCATTATTTCGAAATTGAATTTAGCAATAGTAAAAAAATTATTCAATCCCTATAATTTTGATATTAGTTTATTTCAATTGAACGACAAATTCTCTACTCTATTATTGGAATTAAAACCCACAGAAATTAAGTAAGAATTCATAAATTATTAAACTTTTTTTAATCCTTTGAATCAGATTCTGTTTGTTATTTGAGGTTAAACTTGAGTGTTTGATCCAAAAATCAATTTTTTATTTGGTGAGCCCGGAAGCAAATCAAAAGGATAGAAGACTAGAATAGAAAATAAGATTCAAAAAATAAAAAGTGAAGCGCTATTTGAATTTATAATTTAATTCGAGTTATACTTGTATAGAAAACTGTTTACTCATTACCCGAATCTTTTATGTAACAACAATTTGAATTTTATTAATGAATCCGTTTGACAAAAACAACTCCACTATCAGTGGTATTATTTGACTTATTACTGATCACATAAATTGAAAAATAGCAATAATATTAAGCAATAAAAGGTTATTTACATTTAATGGACTCTTTTATCAGATATAAAAACAAAATAAACTAATGACTTAATATTTGTTCAAAATAAGTACATGAATATTGAGCCCAATGATAACACTTCCTTCCATTATATTTATGATTGTTATTATTTAATGTTGTCTCACATTTATATGATTATTATAGTAAATGCAGTTACGGTAACACAAGTGCACATCATTTCCATCAATAGCGGAAGAAGCGATTATGTTATACAAGGAGAAAGTGCACAACTTTCGTGTCATTACTTATTCACGAGACCTGAAGAAAAGATTGTATCCGTCAGATGGGAAAAGGATGGACAAGATGTATAGTATTTATCATTATTAAGTATTAAAGTATTATAACTTATTTGATAATATAATACTTTAATAATAATAATGATATGTTAATGTAATTCTGTTTGTTTTTCGTTCACTAGTTCTTTCGTGTAAAAACATTTTTTTATCATAAGTATTTGATTACATATGTAATGTGTTTTATATGTGTTTCATTTTCATACTTAGAATCATTATTTTTCTCAAAAAACTGAATATTGAGCCACAATCAGTAATTTATTCAAATATTCATAAATATGATACAAATAAATCAAGATTGCTATCAAACCTAATTTCACTATTTATTAGTTGAGTTAAAATTAGATAACAAAGTGAAGAAATTTTAACAAAATTGAGTTGAGGTAATCACGATATATTCCATTATATAATGAGTTTTATTCGTAATAAATAGGTTTATATGAGAAATACTTTTCAGTTGATGCAGAAAAGATTCCAGAAATAGTTATTTCTAAACCACATTCAATTAAGTTAAGTTCTTTGGCTTGATTCATATCAACAGAAAATCAAATCAATCAATCATTTGTACTTAAGATAAACTTCAGAATTTAGATGTAATCGTATTTTCAATTGATTGATTGCAGACATTTTCACTAAAATTAAGAAACTTCAATCAAATGTGATTATTATTGAACAAAAATGTGGAAAAGTTTTTAAAAAAAGTTTGTTTTTAACTTTTAGGTATATTTTTCGATTCCAAACAAGCGTCCGATAGCTATTGGAGTACTAAAAGGACATGTAGACTACAATTCAAAAGATTTATTAAATACAATAATAATTTTGGATGTATCGCTACAAATGCACGGAACCTATTCGTGTCACGTCGACACTGATCTCAATGCATCACAAAATTCAGCCACTCTTACAGTTGTCATTGGTATGTAAAATAGTTTTTAATTCTACAATTAACTAAAGTATTTCAAAACGCAATCATCAATTTTATGTCGGATTAATTAATAACTTTTTGGCAAAACTTTTTTATTTATTTTTTCTATGAGTGTCTGTTTTTGACAGTTTTCTAATTCATGAATTTATCATTTTATCATAATATCTTTTAAATATAAAATGTCACTTAAATTCATCTAATATTGTTTTTAATCTTATTTGATTAATAATTTTATTTATTGTTCATTAATAACGATATTTAGATGCCTGTAAAGAAAGTAACTGGAAAACTCATACAGATATGATTAATTGTACGGAAGATATAAGCTTTTACTGCATAGGAATGTTTCCAAAGCCATCTCCAGTTTGTAGTATTCATAATGAGTAAGTCATTTCTTAGTAGATAAAAAAGTTTCATATTTATATATTAAACAAAGTTACAGATGTTTTACTAACATTCGATTCAATTGAACATATTTTCAAAAATCCCTAAAACATATGAACATATTTTAAAAAGTTTTCCTTTCATGAGCTGAACTCTGATTCTATGATTAATCTATAGTGTTACTGATCGATACTTTGCGGGCGAAAGTTTCGACCGAAACTATCAATTGCCAAATGGAACGTATGAAATATCAATAAGACGTCGTTATGATGTGCGAGATTTCATCAATTTTACGGGACAGCTATCCTTTCAGTGCCATTTAGTTATAGTAATGACCTCATGGAGAATGGGAATCAATTATAAATTGTTTGGTGATTCGGGATGTATAACAGATCCGCCAAAACTTAATAATGGTAATTAAAATTATCATAATTTTTGCATAAATAGATTGCTTTTCTGTACGAAAGATGAATATAAAAGCTTTAATGACATTAAAATATATGATTCGATTTAAGTTTGATTAATATTATGAGCTTTCGCTCGATTTTTAATTAGTATTTTACAAGTTTAAAGAGCTTTCATTATTTTGTTTCATTGAATAATTGATTGCTTACTGAACTCTAAATTAATTAAGTTTAGAAAACTAAGTATAAGAAACATTGTGATTAGTTTTTAATAGTTTTTCAAATTTTTCTATTTACAGCATATTTTTGCATATAATTCAGTCATCTGTAAGTTCTCTAAATTAACATTTTAGTTGAATTGAGGAGAATTATTACCTCGAAAATAAGGTCTCTGTATATTATTTTGCAAAAGTCTATTCTCTAAATATTGAGAAGTGACAATTATTTATGCTTTTTCATGCTCAATCAATTATGATTGCCCGAAATTATGATTTTTTGATGCTTTGGATCACTAATTATAATGCCCTAAAGACAGACAGACATCAATATATAAGCCTTATATGAAACCGGCTGTAATCGAATCGATTGATATGCTATTCAGCTTTATTGTTAACTTACATCCAATACCACTACATCAGAGTTAATAATAAATATTTTGCAAACTTTCTTATCGTAACTAATTATTCATTTTTATCCTAACTATGACAGGAACTTATATAATAACAGGTGAAACGACGTGTTGGAAAACCCCACGCGAAAATTCGCGGGTAAACTATACATGCGATGAAGGATTCCAACTGATGGGTCCATCAATTTTAATTTGTCGAAATGGCAGTTGGATTCCAGATCCCATACACTTAATGTCAAAGCCAGTTAGCGATATGAAAAAATTTTCAACTTTGAAGCTTAAAATGCCTTATTGTAGTAAGTCTTACATTTTTTACATTAATACTTAATTCACATAAATTCTCCAATTCTTCAAATCAATTTTTCATGAAGTTTCAATAATTTTGCATTTATTCAAAAGCACAAATTTTATATTATTTTTAGGTAACTCTTCTCAAAATGTACAAATTATTTCATTGATATCAAGGTTTTGGATCTCAATTTTGATATTTTTAAATTTCATTTATAGGATATAAAAATTTGAGTTTATATTAAATTATTTACAAAATTGAAATAATTTAGAAACTAATTGATTAAATAGTAATATTAATTAATAAACAAAAATGCGCGTCACCTGAAAGCCCGAAATTAATAACTAGTTTACCAAACCATATATGGAATTGTATAAAATATAAGTTATATCGCAATATCAAAAGACCAATTTATACCTCAAAAAATCAAATTAAATAAATATTAGGCTTTTAGATGTCGGGCACTTTGCGTTCATATTTATACAAAACTATGATTATTAAAAATTTGATGTGAATTTTTAAGTCGCACAACTTTAAGAAATCATTTCAAATTGTTTCAAATAAAAATATTATTCATTTATAGAATTGTAAAACTGACTAAAATTTATAGTATTGTTTTGAGTTTTAGTGAAAAAATTGAATGAATATTCTTTTACTGACAATTCGACACCTTTTATAAGCTATATTTTAGTGTATATTGTGTTTTATAAGCCCTGACACTAACAATGACGTTGCGCTTAAAGAGCTACCAGTTGAAGATTAATTAATATTCTGCTAAATGATGCAAAGGTTAATATTTGACCTAAAGTGCAATATCCGCAGCAATGATTGATATTTTGTATAATGCTCTAATGTGTTTGATTTAGTAAAATATGAATGAATCTTTAACTCGTAGTGATTTACGCACACAATCATTAAAATATCTTAAGAAGAAAGTTAAGAGC
>JAQFXV010000528.1:0-20995 GCA_034694065.1 Camisia spinifer
ATCAGAGTATTAGAGTATTTAAACAGGGTTTTGACAACTTCAATTTTGACGACTTGAATTTTGACGAAACGAAGTGTCCCCGTAAAGCTGCTACAATGAAAATCTCCTCCGGCAATGTCCAGCTTTCATTGATCTCAATTTATTTGAGCTTCAATTCATTGAAGAGTTAAATAGGAGTTTCAGTTCCAAAAACTGTCGATTAGTTTATTTGCCATTATATTAATATACTTCTGTACTGTATTTACTTAATCAGTTATCGAAAGTTACAACAAATCTCATATTCTTTAAGACTGAGAATTCATTTTATCTTTTTTCGCATTTATTAGATTGAAAAATCCTTTTCACACTATTTTAAAATAAATACAAAGCAGTTCTTATAAGATCTGAAAAACTTAAGATAATTCGAGAAAGATTTCGATAATGAATTTGAATCAATACTCAATTATGATAACAATTGGTTTATTTATAAATAAATAGCTGAAGTATTTACAAAACTTGAAGTTATAAATGAATAACTATATAAACTATTTTAGCCTTAAATGTGTTTTCAATCTATTCTACGATTATTTGGATAATTAATTGAACTAAAAATTAATTATAATAAAAAGAGTTTCCAAAAACAAATTGAAACGAATTAATTGTATTTCATAGTATTTAAATGTTTATAAATTAATGTTAAAATGAATATAAATTGTAAACAAAACAAACAAAATATTTTGAACTCTATTCCGAAATTGATATTGAAATAAAGATAATTGATATCACAATTTTCTTACATTTGTGGAAATAAATTAAAAATAAATTATTAAAACCAAAGGTCGTCGTCTTCATCATTACGTTCTTCGGTCTGAAGCGTGAGATTGGGTTCAATTTCATCGTCAGAATCAGAAACTGCTAAGTCTTTAGTGACGTCGACGTGATCTGGTTCGGGATCATAATGTTGTGGCCGATAATGTGGTGAATGTTGAGGTGTTGGAGGTTTAGGTCGAGAAAAGCTTTCGAGTAAGAACTCTGAGGGATCATAACTTTCATCAATTACATCGTCATCATTATTGGCAACGATTTCCATTTCTTCGTTATCGCTATTATCGGGAGTGATCTCCAGATCATTGGCCACAACATCTCTGACTCCTTTTTGTTCTAAAGGATTGGTTTCACTGTTTTCATCGAAAAACTCCATAGCATTGTCGTCATTCTCTCCTTTATAGCTGAGCGCCGATGAAGAGGGCGGACGGGTTGACATTATATCCGCTCCAATCATAGAGTCTTCACCGCCAGTATTCGAGAAACCGGTGATCACAGAATCAGTTTCGGCGTCGTCTAAAGCTCTTTCCTTTGCGTCAATGATCGCCTGTTCAAGAGTTACCAATTGTTCGTCATATTCAGCCAAAGCCTGTTTCGCTGCCTCTAATATTTCAGCCGCTTTTTTAGTGAACTGACTCTCGACTCCATTAAATTTCAAACTATTTGTATGAATTAATTCAATATCATCTAAAAATTTGTCCCGAGACTGATATTTATGTTCTGTAACATATTTCTCAATGATATCCAAAGAAATTGGATTTTCAATAACGTCGTAATAGTTTTTGACATTCTTTTTATTGACCAATTTATGGAAAGGCCACGACTCGGGTATAGATTTTAATTTTTGTGATACAATAGTCTCAAGAATGTAAGAGAAGGCCACCTGATCATTGTCGTCAAGCAATGGATTTATTGCTTTTTCTATTCTCATAAGTTTTTCTTCCTTTTCCTGAAACATTCGAACACACATTTCCATCATTTTTCGTGCAGTCATTGTTAACGAATGATTAATACCATTATATAATTCAGAATTCTTTATAATTTGATCGACATCTTGAAGAAAGTCTACACGACATGTAAATCGTTTTTCTTTGATCTTATTTCTCATGGTCTGCAAATCCATAGGATTAGTGATTATCTTATAATAGTCGGGAACCATTTTCGAATTGACAGGCATTAGAAATAGTTGAACGTCAGGCAATTCTCGCATTTTGTTCAAAATTTCTTCTAAAATAACAGATAAGGTCACGAGTGGGTCAGTTCGTCTTCTATTGGCTGACTTATAGTCTGGTTTCTGCAAATAGTCGCAGTGGTCAACAGTTCCGGCTCTTCTTCGTCTCTTCATCGCAAGCGCTTCTTTAGGTATCTTTAATTTCAATGCTTTACTCTTCACTTCATCCATATGTTTGATGACAGACTTCGAGAGAACAACTTTTGTTTCGTCGACTTTTACTAAATGGTCTTCATTAAGTCCATGACGTTCTTCTTCTTCTTCCTGTTCTTCAGTCATCGCCACTTGAACTGATGGTACAATATCTGCCCCTTTATATAGAGGACACGCTCTATTGGTTCTCATATGACCGACAGCTCCACAGGCGCCACATTTCAGCCTAACATTAGTCTCTTTTTCTTTCTTTATTTTCTTAATTTTAGGTTCTTTTGGAGGTTTAGTTGGTGTTGAAGTTGGAGATGAAAATAGAGTCGTAAAGTCACTACTGATGGAGGTTTCGATTCCCATTTGATGTCTTAAAGAGTTGGCCAACTTTTCCTTCTCTTGATTACGTTTTAATCTTCTCAATTGTTCTTGAATTCTACGCTTTTCTCTACGAATTTCTTCTTTTTGCTGATCGTCTAAAGCGGTCGCGAATTGTCTTATAAAAGAAGCGTCTTTTGTGGTCCGTATTCTCACATAAGTATCGATAACTGCAGGCTTACGAACAGTTTCTATCCTAACGTACTCTTTTCCCTCAGCATTAGTGAAAGTGCGATATATTTTAAGGATTCGACCGACAGATGAGCTCAAACTGATTGAATCGTCCAAATCGTCATCTCTGGCATCGAGTTTTCTCTTTTTGTTGTCGCCCTGATTAGACTCTTCCCCATAAATCAATTTCTGTAGTTCTCTTCGTTCGGCTTCTTCTCTCTCTTGTGATATTTGATGACTTGTTTTCTTATTCGCGAGCATTGATTCGATATTTTTCCCCATTTCTTCGATATCAGAATCTTCTTCTTCGCTCTCGTCTTCATCAGTAGATAATTCTTCTTTTGAGGCGAGAACACGATTCTGAAGTTCGAAAATTCTCTGACACTCCTCTTTATATCTTTCTTGATGTTCAGCAATACTAAATCTGTTACCCCTCGCGAATTTGCTCATTGTGTCCGCAGATTCTTCTCCCTGTTGTTTAGCCTGTTCTGTAGATAGAGTCCGAACGACATCAATCACTTCCCAACGCGACAGTTTCTTTATCTGTTTGTATTAAAAATTTATATTAGAAACGGTTTCGTTTTCGCAAAAGCAATTACAATCGATTACCTCATCGTCTGGAACTCCGAACTTCTTCAACAGCTGTTTCGCTTGATTTAATGGTAATCTTCTGAGATCGGCATCAGTTCCGGTCACTGTCTTCTTAGGCGCCGCTTCTTTCTGACTCTCTTCCTATTATTAGATTAATTTTTATTATAATTAGAAAAAGTTTTCAATAAACAGAATGTATGAGAATTAGTAAATCAAACCTTCGATTGTTGTGGTTTATTAGGAATTCTAACATAAGAGAAACCTTCTCCACAACCGGTCGGATCTGCGACTCCGGCCAACTGTAACAGACATTTTCCTTTCATCGCAGAAATGAAAGCTCGTGTTGTATTCCAAGGCGCGGCTTTCACTTCGTCATCCATTTTCATCTGCACGTCTTCGTCCTCAATGTCTTCGGGAGCGAACATAAACTTTTCTCCATAACCGGCATCTTTAAGACGCTGTTCTGCGGCTATCATTGAATAGTAAGCACAACAGGCCTCAGGAGATACCATCGCTCGTATTTCATCTTCAGTCGGGAGACGAAACTCGGGCTTTAATACCCACCAATTGGAGTCCATTCCTATACAACAGAAATTGATTGAAATAATGTTTATAATGGATTAATAGTTACCAAAAGCACTTATAAGAGTTAACATTAGCCCAAAACCATAGATAGCGTTAATACAAAACGTGCTCAAAGTAACCAATATTACAAACGATAATAAATTATAAAATTGGATATAATTACCATTACCTGTTCTCTTGAAGTCAGCGCAAAGCTTTAGGCGTTTACGTATTGAACTTTCCGAATGTGACGGAAAGGCTTTCTTTATGTCCTCCATTTTTATACGACGCGGATTATCATTACTTTTCCAAAATAATCGGTAAATGAAAACCTTTACGATTGAGATAAAATTGATTTAAAGTGAACAATAATTAGATCAAAACAATATATTAAAATAAAGATCAATTTTTAAACAATAATTGGAAAAAAGTACATCTCTGGGGCTGAAAAATATTGAATATAAAAATAACGAAATGAAGATCAGAACTGCACTCAAAAATACAGAATCAAATTAATAAATAGAAAAACTTGATTTAAAAAGTTTAATTCAAAAATAAAAGTGCAGCAAAAACTATAATAGAGTTCAAACTTTTAGATAAAAATTGTTTGTATTTTTGAAAGCTTAGTCACTCAATTCTAATCTGCTTGTCTTGATCTTAATATTTATTATTTTAAGGCCTTCTAAAGAAGTTCACTTCTTGACAATGATTGTTCAAATTTAATTAATTTGTAATTGAATTTTTTCGAATAATTACTTGTAGAAAATCCCGAATAAAGTTATTGGCCTTTTTAGAGTTAGGTCCGGGAACTTCATATAGAGGTAATTCCTGACCAACTGTGAAGATTGTTTCCAATTCACGGATATGATAACTAATTAGAAAATTAATAAAGTTTTAATATTAAATATAGAAAATTAAATAATATAAACCTCTCTCTGGTTCTGATAATCAAGAAATCCGTTTCAGGCATTTGGTGCTGATATATGGGAGTGCGGAATAAATTGTTTTCAAATGCTTGTAATGATTGTCCGGGAGCTAAGTTTCCGAGAAATGGTGTGGTGTGTGCGAACGCAGTTTCTCCGTATTGGTATTCGGGAGCGCCCGTGTCTTTACCCGGTTTCTAACAAATTCATTCATTAAAATAAATTAATTTATTCTTACTTTTAACCCAAATATCAATTCAAAAATAATTGAAAACAAGTTTAAAGTAAAATTGGTAATAATATAATATAAAAAAATAAATAAATATTAATAAACAAACCCTTTTATAATAATTTTTGATTTTAGTGGCCATTCCGACTTGCATTACAAGTGGCGGATGTTCTTCAGAATATTCCGATAGAATAATATCTCCATCTTTTCCGGTCAAGTCTTCTGGTTTTCTCATAAAAAACATTTCTCCGCCACCGCTCGCAAGCCTTTCCTGTTCACGCATTTTAGCTTTTCTTTTAATGTGTTTCAGTAACGGAACGACACCATGAGATAAACAGTCGGCAATCATTCCGTGAGAATACCGCTTAAGTGATGGCCTGTGAAAGGCTCGGAGTCTTTGATAGTTTAGGAATGTTGGGAAAAATGGTTGACGTAATTCTAATGCAGGAATTGAGTGCTGTATTAGATTTCCGCCAACGTTTGGCTTCAATGCCACGTCTGTTGTCAGCTTTGGATTATAGTATTCATCGTTTGATATATTGAACGGATCTTTTTCTGCACTGGAAGGCGATGGCGGACACATAGGTTCGGGCTCTGCGATGACACCCGCTTTGCCCAAAAGTAATCGAGACTTACGAACCATATCTTTCTTTTCTTTTGTGGGAGCATTTAATTTACTGTGTTCTGCATTCGGATCGTTATCATCAGGAATATCAAGGACTATATTCTCATCATTGGGATCAAGTGTTAGAATACGCGGTTCCGGAACTTTATTAATGGCTTCCGGATCCCAAATCACTTCATCCTTTTAATTAATAAATATTTTACATTATAATTAATATAAAATTGCTAAATAAAATGATAGATACCTCCCAACAGCCATAAACTAGTTCTTCATTTTCAACCGGAAATATTGAATACCAGGTGTCGTCCGATTGTTCTTGAACTTCAATTTTTTTCTCTCCTTTCTTACTTGTAATACTAGTAATAGTTGTTTTATTAATAGTAGGCGTCGGCGGAACACTTCCTCTCAAATGTTGAGTGAAAGCAGAAGCGGTTCTATTGACTCCGGACGGAACCCAACCCGCCGCGTGATTCTTATCATTCAATTTGGCCAATATTTTCTGTTTTAGTTCATCGCCATTCCATATGATATCATTTTCCCATTGAATTTGTGTAACCATATGATACGCGTCGTCCGGATCTATACTTTCCTTAACGTCTCCGTTATCTGTTTCGTCTTCATTAGTATTGTCTTCATTATTGCATACTTTAAACCCATAGTCAAATCCTTCTCCACTTTCGGGAACATTAAGCATATCATACCATAGCTGTGCGGGTCCGTAACGCCAATCCGCGACTTTCGGGTTATTATCATCTTTGGAATCATTCTCTTGTCGCCCGCCATAGTTTATCAGTTCTAACGGTCTCTTAAGCTTTTCTTCATCGTCTTCTTCAACCAATTCTGGTGGTGGTGTCGGAGCGAAGTTGAACTTCCATTTAGATTCTTCATCAGATGAATCATCGTCTGTATCGGTCTTAATGAGAAATACCTTTAATTTCTTATTCAAAAAATTAAAAATTTGGCTTTTATTTAAATAATATTTACCGATTTCTTATTATTATCCAAATTTCTTCTTCTTTTTTTTTTGTTAAAGACTGGAGTGTTTTTCCAAATTTGTGGAAGACTTGAAGGCTTTCCTGCGCCGAAAAGACGTGAAAATCGCAAAACCTTTTTATGTCTGAATTCAGGAAATAGTTCAGTGACGTCGAGATCCGCATATTTTGAAGGCAACATTGCGGCCAACGGTGTGTCCAATTTTTTAACCTTCTGTTCATTACTTTCTTTAGTTTCACTGCTATTGAGTAATAATGAAAGTGCAGGCGATTCACGAGAAGGCGATATCTTATCGGGTATTTTGAAGCCATCGCTGTCTAGTTTTGGAACTGATTTATTTGTGTCTTCGGGTGTGTCGTAATCATCGTCTTCTTCGAGTTTAGGTTTAGTGTAATTATTAATGATCGCAAGCGATGCTTTGAATTCATTTTCTTCATCAACACTGACGTCAATCAATTCATTGTCATCCGAATAATCGATTGCATTCAATGACTTCTTCGAAAAATCAACTAAAATAACAATTCTATTAAAAGTATTGCAATAAATCTCAACATTAAGTATCAGAAAATAATATTAATTGTCAAAAATATAATCAATATTTGAACGAATACTAAAACTCTAATTAGTTTTGATTTTATTTCTCTATCAGTAAAAGTAAACAAAACTGAAAACTATATTAATATCGAAATAACTTTAAACTAATTATGAAAAAAAGATCGAAAAGATATTTGAAGACATACTTTCATCTGATTTGTCATCATTTTTATCATTATTTGTGGACTTATTCTGACTTTGAGTTCCATAACAACTGTCAATACTATCGCTTCGATTCAACAATTCTTTAACATTAGATTCACTTTTATTATCATTACTGATATCATCACTACTTTGAGAATTATTATTATTGTGATTATCTTTGGTATTGTTGTTGTCTTCGAGACCGCTCTCAATGTCTTCCTCTTCATCGACAATATCATTAAATGGAAGAATTGATGACAAATGTCTTTGTAATGAAGATAAATGTCTTTTACATTCGTCATCGAGTATATCGTCGACAAGATTTCCGTTGGAATCAATGTTTCCGAACAATATTGATGTCAAGTTTGGTATTTGTTTTGAATCTCGTCTTTCATTATTATTGGATGAGTCGTAGTCTTCGTCTGAAGACATCTTTAACTGTTGTTTAACTTTTATTGTTGTCAACAGTTTGTTATTATTTATAATTAATGAAAACTGAATGAAAACACATTAATATTAATGATGTTTCAAATGTTTATTATTATTATTTATTTCTTATTACGTTTACTTATGAGTCGCTTCACTAAAAATTAAATGTCAGACATATTGAGTTTTGTACGTTATTTATTAATTCATACCAATCATTGTTTAGTTATTTTTGTCCCCTTTCAGCCATTTTGTATTGATTTCAATGGGATTCACAATAAAGTACGCTTTTATATAAATATTTCAACATCTTTAAAGAATGGGTTAACTGTACGCTTCCCTCAATTGTAAGTTAACTCATTCTTCTGATTCATACCATTATTATAGAGTTTAAAAACTTTTCATCATAAAAAGTTTAATCAGATTTTAATAAAGTTAAAAGTCTTAATATTTAAAAAATTTTTGAGGTATTAATATTCGAAGAATTCTATTAGTTTGAAGAGAATTCGACTAATTATTATTTATAAAATTATAATTAATTATAAGCTTATTTTGTAGATTATTTAAGATTATTTACTTAGTGTAATATTAGTAATATTACTAACAATAATAAAATAATGAAATAGTTAAGCATGTAGTTAACCATCAATTACTGTTCAATCACTGCTCAATTCACCATTAGATACAACACTAATTTTGATTCAAATCTAAATCTACATTCAAAAAGTCAGATAGATTTTCAAAAATTTGCGGAAACGAGTTTTGATTTTAATTTGAGTTTTCATATATTTTAGTATAAAGTGATCCAGAAATCCTGCATAAGGAAAAATATTTTTTTATCTTTAAAGCGTGAGCTTTATCTAGACTAGTGAAGAGCATAAGCTAAGCTTGAGCTGGGCTCAGCTAGCTTAAGCTCAAGCTCAAGCTCAAGCTTGGTTAGGGAAGCTCAAAGCTCAAGCTCACGATAAAAATGAAGCTCCAGCTCAAGGTCATACTAATTGAACTTATGCTCTTCACTAATCTAGACTGCAATTTATTCAATAGATTGGTTTATATACTTGAGGTTTATGTGTTTTATTTGCTTTCTCAATGATTACTCTTTTTATGGTTAAGTTAGTTTGATTTGATGAAGAGGGTTAGACTCGGGTTCAAACACTAACTTTATTAAAGTATACTTTAATAAAATAATTCATTCAATAGATTTATCGGTCTTTGAGAATAAAACTTTTTGAGATAGAAATAGAGAAATGGTTTACAGCTAGACTTTAAAATCAGGAACTTTTAATACAACTATGTATCGAATTTAATTTGAATCGATGGCAACTTAAACAAAGATTATCTAAAACTAATTCGTATGTTATGCAATAGGTTTTCATGATAATCAATTCAATATAAATTAAATTTAACTAAATTAACATTTGAATATAAAGTATGCAAAGTTCAGGAACTTTTCAACAGTTAAATTCGTGTTTGTTTCGGACTATTAATTATTAATATTTTGAAAATATTCTTAATCTTATGGGAAATTATTTTAAATTCAAATCGAAAGTAAATTCTGGTATTCTCTGTAAGTTCTGTAAAATTGAAAATGTTTTGCATTATATGATTGAGTCATTATTTATATAATTTAACTAAAATGAAAACTATTTTTTTCGTGAAGTGTTTTATTTATCATTTTCTTATGGTTTGTATGTTTTTGAATTTAGTGATAAGCCTTTCTTTGCATATATTCAAGATATTCTTAAGAAAAACAACTGATCCAGTACT
Organism: Camisia spinifer; assembly: GCA_034694065.1. Lineage (NCBI taxonomy): Eukaryota > Metazoa > Arthropoda > Arachnida > Sarcoptiformes > Camisiidae > Camisia > Camisia spinifer. The sequence continues at coordinate 9,585 of JAQFXV010000528.1, forward strand.
TGTTCCGATCAAATCATTTATCAGTATCAATAGCTTTTAAATAAATTGGAGAAAACATTATTGGCTTAATTTTGATGAAATAACTATTAGTACAAGCTTCTAATTTTCTTATTTGATAACTTAAAGTGAGGTTCGAATATGTCAGATATTAACTATCGATTCAATTCAATTAAGAAATGAGAGCACCATTTTATGAGTAAAATTATGGATTTTAGTGGAAAGATTCAAAAAGTATAAAAAAAAATTCAAGAGAGCAAATAGAACGATCTCAAAAAAATTCGAAAAAATAGAAAGGGATTTGACTCTTTTCCATATATTTATACCTCTGTCGTATCGGATAATGAAAAATATTGATTCTTATATATAATTTTCCCATCAATCATGTTTTTGTCGTTTAGAAATCAACAATTTTCTATTTACGAATAAAATTGTTATTTAATGAATTAAACATTTAAAAAAGAATCTTAAAAAGTCAAAATCTTTTACAAGATGAGAATAAATTGATATCCTCGAATTGAGTTATAATCAAATGTGGTCAATAATAAATGCTAGAAATGTATGTCTTTTATTTATAAAAATGCCAAAAATAGAACCTCTTGAGCCGATAATAAGTTTAAGAACTTTGTTTTTTTTAATTAACATATTATGTAATACCATAACTAATTGAACTTTCTATTACTGTAACAATTAAAGTAAGTTTATATTCAAGTCAAGTAAATACTTATATAAATATTTACTTTCTTTAAGCTATTTTCTTTTTTGTCAAAATATAACCAAAACATTAAGTATAATTTATTCGATTTCGAAACTAAAATTAAAGAGATTTCTGAATAAATCTTTTAGTATTATTCATATTAATGTCATTTAAAGTATTCAGACTTATGAAAACTTAATTAGTATTAAATAATTTAAATAACTTTTCGGCTATTTTTAAAAATGATAAAATATTCTATGAGATGAAAAATAGTAATCACAATAAAATTTCTGTTTTCATAAATAAATCTTAAGATTATTTACTTTAAAATCCATGAAAACTGAGTTTGCGGCTTAAGGAATGAATAAGAAACTTATTTTTCGAAAATTTGAAAAAACAATTGAATAGTTATTGATTATTTAAGCTTTTCTAGATCCACTCAACAAATAAGAATACGGTTTATGTTTTGAAATTATTGTATTTCAATTAAGGATTCTTGATCTTGACTTTCGATTACATTACCTTTCGGACAATACTAAAAATCTAATAATATTAATATTAATACTAGTAGTAAAACCAGTGTTTCCCAAGCTATACTTTCCAGGGGCCCGGTTTCGTGATTTCTTGAAAATTTGGGCGGGGGGTCAAAACTCCTCGCATTTGATAGACAATTTTTGGGAGTTTGTAGCAAAAAAAATTCAAAATTAAGTATTTCGAACATAAAAATTTCATAACTTTGAATTTGACTAAAACGCAAAGGGAATACCAAGCACTTCATTTTCGACTCCTCAAAATTCCAGAGGGGCCTAGGCCCCCCTAGGCCTCCCCCTTGGGAAACACTGAGTAAAACCAATAGACCTTCTCGTCAGTCAAATCAGTATTGCTAATCAGTTCAATCGCATAGTATTATGATTTTTTTTATTAAATGTTCTAAAAACAAAAATAGAACATAAGTTCTGAGGAATTGATGAGTAATTTCAAGTTATCAATAGAAGTTAGTTTTGATTCGATTTTAATCAACAACAAAAATATTTTTATTTGAAAAAAAATAAAGAAAATAAATGACTTTCTTTTGAATACGATTTGTTGGTTCAATTGAAATAAAGCTACAAATAAATAAATGACTTAATCTTTTTATCATTCCATCTAAATATATGTTAAATTTGTAATAAATTCAAGAATAACTGTCAGCTTTAAACGCATGCAAATAGTAAAGAGTAAAACCAATCTGTATCTGTTATGCATTTTTATTTCAAGTTTTACAGTATATATGATTAGCATTTTAATCAATTTTGTAATTTAATAAACTCCTTAAACTTGTTCGCTTTGAAAGAAATTAGAGATGAGCATTTGAATACTTTACTGGCGGGTATGGGCTATCCTAAAAATGTTGGACTGCACAGGATATCGGAAATAATGAAAGTATGAATACGGGATTCGATCAAATTAAAAAATACAATCTGATAAATTTCTGTTTTGTTTTCATTACTATCCGTTATTCAATTACTCACTACTATTGTTATCGAAGGAAACAATGTAATGTATTTGAATAAAAACGATTTTAATGTCATTTTGGTTAAATACTCCACAAAAATCAAAGCTTTCTTAGAATAAATCTATATCTTGTGATACCAGACACTAATTTCTTAATTTGTATAAAAGTTATCAAGGTTTCCAATTTAAAAATTTAATAATTTGTTATAGATAAAATTAATTTTAAAAACTAATTAATAAATTAAATCTTTATGACTAGAAAATATTTCAGAAAATTGGTTTAGGGAATAAAATAATTTTTAAGATTTATTCAATTTTAAAGTCAAAATGGAAATTCATTTTTATATATTAATAAATTAGTATAAAAAAATTGAACTTTGTATGATTTGGTTATTGCTTAAAAAAAATTTAAAAATCAAGTATTAACTGTTAAATTATACGCATTAAAGGTTTTGTGGATGGGTTCGGGCCCTGCAATTTTGAACCGATGCTGATTTCTAAAAGAAACTACAACTTAATTATCAAAACTGAAAAAACTACAAAACAAAGTAAGTTTTAAGAGATCTTTAATCAGCGGCACTGATTTCTGATAACTTATTTCACTCAATTAAACTATGATTTATTAATCTAATCATTTATATCGTAGAAAATCAAATTGAAACAGAATTTAAGCAAACGATCGAAATCTATTTTTAAGCAATTTCATGAAAAATCATGGCATTAAAATATTACAATGAACTGAATAGTATTCTATACTCTCATTTAAATTGTTAATATTCTTTCAAAGGGTGTGAGAATAGTATAATTGCTTGAAATGAAGTCGATTTTTATAGAACCCTTTATATTGAGTTAAGATCGACAAAAGATATCTACAAAAACAATGTAAAGCTAATTATCAATTCAGCCGTTGGTTTTTCAATAGATTTGTTTTTATTTAGGATAATTTGAAATTCGTTATCTTAGAGAAAGATTTTTCTCACAGTTACTGTTGAAGAAAAGTGCGAATCTATGCAAATAAAAATTTTCGACTTGAATTAACCCATTTTCAAATATATATCAAAGTTAATTACATGTTTGAATAATTACTTTAATGCATGTAAATTTACAAATAAATACGAATTTGAATGTGTTTTCCTGTATTACAAAACGGAAAAAGAGATATTCATTTAAAGAGGTCATCAACTCATTCAGACAACTACTTGTTTTAAGACTTTTATCCCTTGAATATTGATTAAAGATTTTTCTTTTCTCAATTTTAATAAAAAACAGACCATCTAAATAAAAAAATTAACGGGAAAAGCTTTTATTTTTAATAATTTTAAACTCAAACAGCTTTAATACAGTTAAAAAAAATTGTTGAACATCTGATACTATCACTTTTGTAATTAAAAAAAGAATTACAGACTAATAAGCGTTATTCGTTAGCAATAAAGTTGGATTTATTATGACTGAAAAATCTAATCTTAATATCAATCTACAGATAATGCGTGATTTCCTTCAATCACTTCAACAGCAGAAAATTGAATTTTTTCAACTATACATATATTGAATTCCTGAATACTGAAGTTCATATTTTATTCATTGATTTGATTTCTATTTCTTATTGAGAACGACTGTTACGGTTTATATGCCTTATAATGACATTTCTATATCATATAAATTTATGAATCTTGAAAGCAGTTCCTTGTTTTTGGGCAATATTACTGAACACGATTTAACATTATTTATCGCCAATGTTTTCTCCGTGAATTCAATTATCGATGAACAGTAAATTACTCTTTTCTTTTAATAGGGATTATACTTATATATTAAATTTTTGTTTCAATAAAAACTATATCAGAATTAAGCGATAAATAACAATGATTGAGAATACTTTGTAAATCAGAAAACTTGTTCAAATGAATGCTTCCATCGTTCAAATTATCAATTCCTGGAAACTTTTAGAATTTTTATGTTCATTTAGTTAGAAGTTTTCATTTTCATGTGAAAAATATCAGAATGAAAGCATTACATAAATAGTTTGAACAATAAATATATTGTGAGTTAAACTTAAATAGATTTTAATCGACATAATAGGCTCACTAATGAAGGCTGACATTCAGTAAATGTTTCTTTTAAACTGAAGGAAAATTCCTAAAACATTTGGATTCTCCATACTTTGTAAGTACCACTCCTTTAAAATATTGAAGAAACCCAATAAACTTTCTTTTTTTTAAAGATAGTATATTTCTACTCATTTAATCAAAATTTAATTTGATTCTTATTTAAAATATTTTTTATATAATCTAATTAATTAAATATATTTGAAGGTAATGTTTTAGATAATGATTTGCTTATATTTCATAATAAATGTTTCAATTTTTTAATGTTTTTATTTATCAGTGAAAAGAGAAATAGTTATCAAATTAGATCTTAAAGATGTCGAACGTTTTCGATCTTCGCTGAGATTATCGTCAGGACAATAATTATTATAACAGAATTACTTTTACGATAAGTTATTATATGAATTATACACTATATTCAAAAATTTAATTGTTAGTAATCTTCTCGTTATCTTCAATGCTTTGAATCTAAAAAGTTTTTAAGTGTTTATGCCATACATAAGGAAGGAATTATACGTCAAAATTCCGAAATAAAATATTAAATCTTTAATCGAAAGTTTTTCATACAAGCCTTACATTCAATGAATAGCATATTTGACAAGAATGCACGCAATCTAAAAATTTCATCGACAACTCAACATACTATTCAAATTTAATACAAATAACAGGAATGCAAGTGTTATTCAAGTGTTATGAATAAAATCTATTCACTCTTTGAAAAAACATTTCACTGAACTCTTAATCGGAAGAGTAAACTATAGTTATTTATCTCATAACAATTGAAGTCAAATTGTTTTCAACAGTCAGTCAATACTGAAAGCTTGGCATCAAAAACAAGTGAGACTGTTATAAAGCAAATGATAAGACGATTAGAAAGCAAACATCCCAACAAACATCGACCCCAATCCCCAATACCTAATACCTAACATCCCAACATGTCTCACAAGAACATCTTTTGTCAAAATTTGTCACAACTTTATGTATCATTTCATCCTAAATCAATTCTTAGAGCTTAAAAATGCATAAGAAAAAGATTATTAAATGGCATCATTTTTGAGGTTTTGGGGTCGTGTTAAAGATTAAACATCTAATCCAGGGTCACATTTTTGAATAATTCTGTGGAAGTCAAACTGCGCAACAGTCGAGAGATGAAAGATGAAGGAGGAGATGAACACGTGTGTAATGCTAGACAAGTGCCGATTCATACTGAATAGCAAGTGATGAAACTGACTATTGCTATATTGACTCAATTGCTCCTTATTTGCTTTGAGTAAAAGTTTAGTAAAAGTTTTCTATTCATTTCAAGCTATCACTTATCAAACTGTTGATAAATAATATATATTTTATTATTACTTCTAAACTAATTTATCAATAAAATATTCATTTATTGAATGCTTTTAATAATCATTTCAAATGAAATCAGATATAATGACACATCTATTAAGTATTAAAATTCTTGTTCTCGGAGCCAAATGTGTTGGAAAAAGTGGTAAGTTTTGCATTTTTAAGCTTAAACAAACTTTTATTTTGAGTAACTTTTCAGCTAAATCCATATGCTTTGACTTTTAAAGTTCTATTTAAAAAATTATTCATAATTTTTGACTTATTGCCTTATTTTGAATAAATTTGTGAATAAATTTGTTAAAGTATTTAAACATTTGACTGATCGAAACAGTTGACAGCTCAGTCAAACCTGACATTTGAAGTCAATGTTCTATCGTAAAACTAGTTGAAAATCTGAACCATTTGTGCCATAAATATGGGCTTAAGAAGAGATTAACTTCAAAAGATAATCTCTCAGTTTTTCAAATCATACTGAATAATAAAACTTAACTTTAATAAATAATAAGGAATTGTGAGATATTAAAAAATTTTATCTTAATGACAAATAAATTCTAACGAAGAATTTTCGCTCTATAGAAATGATAAATTCGATAGAAAATATCGGACACTATTTTCAATAGATAAGAGAAATGATTAACTAAGTTGAGAACCGCTTCACTCTAGTTCTCTATAGTTATAATTTAACAAATGATGTGCTGTAATGACCGACAACTGAACTATAAGTATACGTAAAAACCCTCGATGACTGAAATCTCGAACGTATATATTGAAGAAATTGCCAATAAGTTAATTTAAAATCATTAATTGACAAATGATTTCTGAGTTGTTTGAAGGGATTAATTATAAATAAATAAATTAATTAATTACAAAGTGAATTAAGTTTAGATTTGATATATAAGTGCAGGGAATCTTTTAAACTAATGCTCTAATTAAAAATATCTACTTATACTGAATTATTGTTTTAACTGATTTTAACTTGTGAGTTATGTTTATTTTTATCATTCGAAAGGATTAGAACAGTAAAAAAAAAGATGAACTTTGTTGACCATCAGTTATTGAGAAATATAAAACTGGATTTTGAGGTTTTAAGAGAGAACCCAAACGAATGTGAGTTATTTGATGAGAAAAGACATAATATTAGTCTTGTAGACTCATAATGATAAATAAATATGAGCTCAAGCATTATGTTACAAATGACAGCGCTATTAATAATGTTTGGTTTTCTTGTATAATAGCAAATAGCAGGGGGAGAACCAAAGACCTAATTTGTAACTATGTCTGCAAAATGACCGCATACTGATATTGCTATAAGTCTTGGAAACCCTAACAATTCTTACAATTGATTGGAATATCAATGAGTTTGTTATCTTTTTTGTATATAATATACTATTCATGTGTCTCAGACGAAGCCAATTGAATGAATTGACTTTTTTGCAGACTTTAAACCTATTTCATTAATTCAAATAATGTAAATGTATTATACTTTGAGAGCAATGAACTTATTTTTTCATTTGTCAATTAATCTAATTGTTCATTAACTTTAACTATCAATATAATTAAATTATCTTAAATTAATTTTTTGTGAGAATACTATCAGTGATCACTAATAAGTTTTATTTAATATCATTTCAAGTCTGTTATAAACTGATTCATCACAAGAACTCTTTCAAGAACTGCTTATGGCGTCAAATGTCCACAAAATTGTTGACATTGAATGTCCTCCAAAGTAGTAAATTATAAGCGACTTTAGGGCGACTCTTGAGTAAAAAAATAGATGATACGTACGAACTCTCAAGCTTTTAGTGAATGAAAGCCCAGAGTTAGATCCATAGAATCTCTACCCTTGGCTGATATCCTAAATTCAATATTTGTTTACACTTCTTATTCCTACTCAACTGGCAAATAGTCATTAGATTTGACACTATTTTACAAGTTGTACTCATTGTTAAATAACTTCAAACAGATATTGGTCTACTCAGGAAATCAATTATGCCTTTAAACTAATTAATCAAGTATTTGACTGAATTCAGTAGATTTTGCAAAATTGTGAGCAACGAAGACTTCCTCAAATATTTCATTAATCATTACAGTAAATGATAAATAATTTTCGACGCATATTTAGGTATAAATATTTGAAACATTATCAGTTTAAAAAATGCTATTTATAATCTCAAATGCTAAGAATATGAAAATTCAAAAATAACAATTTTCAGAGTATTTCTAAAAAAATTTATCAACTTGTTGAAATTTCATTGCTGAGACTTATATTCATGCATAATATTTACAGTTTAGTTATATTTTTAAAACTGAATTTGACTTTCATAACAATAATTATCCTTAAAAGTGAATAACTCTTATCAATAATATAAGAGTGAATGAGATCTCTATTGAATTAACGAACTCCTATCTAAGCAATTCTTCGGCGTATTCAAGAAAAGATACTCTTGAAGAGAATCTGATTAAATTGACTCATGAAAAAGAATTGAATAGCTTTGATATCTGAAGGATAAATATGAAACAAAAGAACAAAACTTTGTTTGGCTTCAGGTTCACGTCCTTTGTTTAATCACATGAACATTGAATGCAATGCAAAATGAAATATATAGTATTCATATTAACCAATAATATTAGTTACTATTACCTAGAATTTAATGAATTTCTTGAGGATTCTCTCATTACAATCAATTTAGAAAATTTCGGCCATTGTTCATGGCTTTATAGTATGCTTTAGTGTTAATGCAAAGGTTGTTACAAAAAGTCTATTAAAAGATATCTATTGTTTGATTACAATTGAATTTTCTGTTAAAATATTATGAATATGAAACTCGTTTCACAATATTCTTTCAATTGTATTCTTGCTTCACATTCGGATTTTGTGTCCAAATTGCACATTAAATTCATAGAAGAGTAACAAAGCTTTGAGTAGAATATGAGATATTACAGGTTATTTTTAAGATAAATTGTTTTTCTCTCATTCAGAGCTAATATATATCAAATAGAATGTTTTGCGCTTCATATAAACTAATTTATAATACTCTTAGTAAATAAATTCAATCTTATAAGTAGTAAAACTCAATTTTGTAGCAAATTATTAGATTGGAGTAAAAAGAATCAGAATTAAGAATTCAACGACCTTTAAGAGAAAATAATAATATCCGTATCACTAATATTTCTAATATGAAAGGGGAAATGATTTGGGATAAATGAACTCAATTTACGCCAGAATTTCTATCCATACAAAGCTATAATATTCTTATTCTAGCGTTCATTACTCTATGATTTGATTTAGACTTTCAGCTGATATTATGGTTATAAACCACTTAAGATGGTTTGAAACAAACTTCCTGAAAGTGATGCTGTTATTCTTCTGCAAAATTTAGCGCTTTTAAAGTCCTAGTATGTAACTTTGATAAGAAAATTATATTTTTAAAACCCAACGCTAAACGCGTGGGTCTAATGCCGCACAAGCTTACTATTTGTAGCTAAAAATATTTGATTGCGTGTAAAATTGTTTGAATAACACAGTGTTGAATCATAATATTCTAATGAAGAGGGTATTAAAAACTTGTCAAAATTTAGGAAATAGATCCGCGAAATCTACTTCCCTTCTATTTTAAGCCAGATTTCTTTCATGTGTAACGAGAATTAGTGATTTATAGATAAAAGAAGTGATACAAACCTAAAACAAATTGTATCTGAATTGAGTTCAATTATTTATTTTGATTTCCTCGTTTTGACCATTTGTATAGAGATAGCTATTGTGATTAATTTGAAACATCTTTATGTTAATTGAGTTGAGAGTAGATCTGAATCTGTTTGGAGACAGAGAGCATTAGATGATAAATGCATAATGAATTTGCTCACACCTTGGCCTAAAGCAAATCTGGAACTCAGCCTCACTTTTTTGCTCAAGTCCTTGATCTAAATACAGTGTGAGATATATATTGCTCACAGAAACAGTAGTCGCAAGTTTAGAGACTAGATATACTTTGTATGAGAGTGTCATCAACTATACAAAATTGCTTAAATTTGAAGAATGTCAATAACACTTATCCTGTTTAACAAATTCTTATATGCTGTGCAAAAATATATAAATAATTCTGAATATAAAATTGGGAAAATTTCCTATTTTGCTAAAATAAATGTCAACAATTTTAGCAAATTATATAAATGAGCGTCAATTATAATTAGTTTTTCATTGCACTTGTTATACAACAGAACAAACGGTAATATTAGTAGTTCTGTACCTGTACTGCAATACAGACGTTGAGAATTATAATTTATTTATAATATTCTCTTTCATTCTTAATTAAAGGCTTTCACATAAGTTTTTTAGAGATTGAGAGTCATTGGTTTTCATAAAACAAATTGTTGAAATGTTTGCTTTTTGTTTACTTTCAGTCAATAGATTATTTAATTATATAATTTTAGTGATGAATGTGAGGCCTAATTGCCTAAAACTAGTTTGGAATAAAGCTTTTATAGCTACTAAAGATACGAGTTTCAAAACAAAGTAATAAATAAAAGTTATCGTTATTTTTGGAATCGAAAGTAATTTTTCTTCTTTTCTTTTATAGCAATTACTGTACGATTTTTAACAAAGCGTTATATCGGAGAATATAAATCAAATACAGGTAATTATTATTAAAAATCAAAATATTGTTTAAATTGCAATTAAATTCAAATTTTGCGCATGTTTTCTGTATATACATGTATATTCTCTATTCAGATAAAACTTCAAATATTGTTTTGATTATATTCTTAATACAAGTATAGTTTATATAATATGTAATACAATTTATTATTTAATTGAAATATTCTGAAAAATAATTCAATGATATTTATATCATATAAAATATTCACTCATATTAAAAACGCATTATATTAAATGAAAAATGAAACCCGACCTGAAAATTGAATTAGTTTTAGAGAGTTTTAGAAACAATGAATAATAAGTATTATAAAAATAGAAATTTTTTGCTCTATTGAAGTAAAGTATATTGAAACCAGACTATTGCATAATTTATGCGACAGTAAAATCTCCCAATCGTTAGGCTTCTGAAAATCTGATTTCCCATCAGGTTCGACAATGGAGGATATTTTTCTATTCATGTCATATATTAACAGCAGAGTTCAACAATAGAGGGTGAGGGTTGGGGTGACCCCTCCTTTGATTTTGAAAATTATACCCCGTCCTGTGGCTTATTTATCCTGTAAACGTGATTGTGAGCGTTTTGAAAATACCCCCCTATATCCCGTCCTGTAAAAAATCCGACTCGAAAACATTTGTGAGACCTTTGGTCGAAATCTTTGTCGAACTCTGTTTCCGATTGAATGTAGTATTTAAGCAAAAATAGAATCCATGATTTGAAATTAAATTGATTTTATTAATGGAAACTTTATAATAGAAAAGGTTTATTGTATAGAACCTTATTCTGTACCTGTAAGATAGACTCAATAGTCATTTTGATAAGACTTCTAATCTTTTTTCAAAAGTCTTTATCAAAATTGAGTAAAAAAGTTATCCCCAATGAATGAGTCAAATAATGAGTTATTATTTCTATGTTTTCTAGTAATGAAAGCATATCTTCAATTTATAAATAAAATCATCGAAATATATAATATGATCGACATTTCTCAATAGAAATTGGGTGCGCATTCAATTGCTTAAAATTCGATTTAATAAAGTTATAAAAATGTTGATCATGTTATTTAATCCGATGATTTTATTTATAAATTGAAGACATGCTTTCATTACTAGAAAACATAAACATAGA
>JAQFXV010000529.1:0-20977 GCA_034694065.1 Camisia spinifer
TTTTGTCCACATATTCGAAGTCTTTTGCGGACACAGGAAAATGTTTACTGCAGTTTTCAATTCCCATTCCGTTAGTCATTCAGAATATATAACTTATTCTAATATTCCAATTAATTTAACTCAATTTTTAATCTATTAATGAACTGATAAATTAGGATTTGAAGGAATTGTTTCCATTAAAAAATATAAGAGATTAACTAATAGTTAAAATAATGATAAATTATTTCAGAATTATTTGCTAAAATTACTTCAATACTAAATCATTTCAAAATAAGTATTTTTGATTGAGATTCATTTTTTTTACATCAGAGAATATATTTGATGGTGGATTAAACTCATTATTGTTTGAATGAATTAATATAAAAAACGACATTTGCATTTGAATCAAGCAAATATGTCTATACAGTTTTTGTTAAAATTAAACCCGAGAGCAAATATTTATTTTTAATTTCATATTTTATATGCAAAACAGTCTTTAATTAGCAAATTTTTTTTGAGAAACAACATTGAAGAGTTTGTAACTTGAATAAAAAATATTTCATTCCATTAGCAACAAACCCAACATTGATCAGGATTAGAGTTGGTTTTGAGAGTCAAGAGAGTCTCAATTGAGAATTGCTATTTGAATAATTGAAGCTAATCATTGATTTTTATTTTTCGGTATCGGATCGCGTGTCTCAATTCAAGTTTTCTCAAGACTCGTTCCAGTCTCAAAATTTAAATTCGAAAAAATCAATATATTTTTTTAAGAAATAATACGAAAAAATTAATAAAATAATCAAACTTTTGAAACATCTACGATTTTTTGCATTTTTAATTCCAATTCATGATTTTTGAATGTTTTTTCAGAACAAGTACAACATTTTTATTTATAATTTTTTCAATCCAAATGATATAAAAACGTAACCTCGAATGAAAACTAATAAAAATAACTAAAATATCAATAATTCATCTCTTTTTGATTATATTATAATAAAATGCTTGGATTTTTTAGATATGTTAATCGAAATTTGTATTCTTGATTTGAAGTTTAATAAAATTTCGAGATTAGAATGTTATACAAAAGACAACTAATTTCCCAAAAAGATTTCAAAAATAAATATTTTGTGAATCGGTATTTATTTTGAGCTGAATTTTTTGAAAATGATAATTTAACATAAATGAATATAGAGTGTGTTTCTAAATATGCGCTCAAAATATTAGGAATATATAAATATTTGAAAAGAATTGTAATGTTAGAAACAATAACAATACAACTCAATCAGACAACTTTGTACATAAAACTTCTATTCTTTCGATTGATCAAATAGTGAGCAACTTTTATAGTGATCTATTTTCATGTAAAGCTAAGGCTAATTTCCTTCTTAGTGAGCAATGGATGTTCTATTTCATTATTTCCCAATGTGTCTATATCTCAATGGTTTGAATAACAACTCTGATAAGTCTCTGCAACACAAAGCACAACATCAATAGTATAAATGCTTTTCTTGTCGGCAGATATTATTTTCATGATTCACAAAAAAGTAATTACTTTTTCAGCTAATTTCACGGATTACTACCGATTCATTTTATTTAATAAACATAAATAAACCGCATTAACGGTCATTTCATTACAAAAGTTCATAATTGAAAAATTGAGGCATATTTTGATAGATGTTAAAGAAGTTTATAATAAACAATAAAATAATAGTCAATTAGATAAAAACGTATAAATTATTTAAAACTATTGAATTTTTAAAATAAAAAAAGAAATCTAATAATATTGATAGAAACCGTTCAGAAAAATTTGACTTTTAGGAAAATCTTTTAAGAAGAATCTTGAACATCAGCCATATAGAGATCGATCTGATAATCCAACTCTTTTCTAAATAGTTGATGTGAACCTGAACCATATGATCGACATGGAGTCGATTCAAGATTTTTACGATCTTTTGAGTGAAACATTTTCTCAAACACTGACTTGTTTCGAGTCAAACGCTTTTTGAACTTTTTCGCCAAGTCTATCAAAACATTCTGTTGACGATCACTATTATTAGCGAAGTTGTGATTTTCAACATCAATAGCATCCAAGTCTTCCCTTTCATCTCTGTTCTCATTATTGGTCTCAATTTTAAGCTCGTCTTCAGTCCATTCATTTTTAAGTTTAGAAAACCTTTCATTTAATGTGAGTTTAGTTTTCCCCTCTTTTAAAGAAATTCTATCAAAAATAGAAAATTCGTTAACTTCTTCCGATTCGATTTCTTCGTTTTGGTGCAAAAAATTTCTAAATAATATGTCCTCCATTTTATTAATCAATTAAATCAATTCTTAAATAATTTAACACTTTATTAAAGGCATTTTATTTTATTCAATAATAAGAGCATAGATTGAAGTCATTAAAAACTCATTTTTATGCGTATTATTTTGAAGGTTAAAATCATAGTATTGGTTAAAATAACTCAATAATGATGAAAAATTTTTGACTAGAATTTAGTTCAATTTCAATAAAACTGAATAATTATTTTTTGAACTTCTGAGCAAATTTTTGAATTACCTATAGTTTTTATCAATGAATAATCTTGAGAATTATTGGTTATTCATAAACTAACCCAAAATTCAAATCTCAAACATTTCTTCTCTGATATAAAGTTCATAAATGAATAATAAATGAAAATCTAAACTTATTTCAATTGAAGGATTTATGAATTTAGTAGTGATTCACTTGTGAAGCAAATGAATAACTGATTTTCAAAGCACTCATAAATAATAAAACGAATAATTTTTTCAGTAAGAGTTGAATTTTAAAGCTTTTTGGTAAGTCTTATGGCTTTTTCTCTCAATTTTTAGTACAGGTTTGAAAAAGTTTTGATTGAAATATTTGTTTTTTTCGAAGAAATACAACTTTTATTAGATTCAAATGTCTGACTTTCTGTCTGAATCTTAAATAGAATTTTTAGGTCAAATTCTCTATTCTTTCGACATTTATGATAAAAAACCATATAAATGAGTCAGAATTGAGTTAAGATAATGTTTGATTTAATCAAAGCTAAACAAAAAACTACATTAAATACGAGTCGAAACATAAATTCCACATGAATTATACAATAAATTAGTTTTCACTGAGAAAGTACTTTAAGTGTCAGCAAAGACTAGTTTCACGATGTGTTCACCTTAGAAAAATAGAGTTAATTCAATGTAATCCGAAAATACTTATCATAAAAAAGGAAAAATAAATAAATAACTTTAAGAACGAAGCGGAGCTTGTATTTTATGTTAGTATTTTTCGCTTCAAAAATATTGTTGCTTAAAATCCAAAGTATATGATTGACTACTTGTTGAAATGATTTCAATAAGTCTATCACTAGTAAAAAAAATTGTATTCAAGCCATAAATGTCAGTAAACTTGCAATAAAAGTGACCCAAACAAATGCTTTCTAACATAACATACCAGTACTTCTACAGCGTTTATGAAACAAATAAATTTGTATTGCATTTATGAACAAAACATTCCACAAATACAAGAACTAAAATTATATTACTTTTCTTTTTGTACCTCACTTTAGAGATTAAGGAATAGAATGAACACAATTTATTTGAATTAATGTGAAAACAACTATAACTCTTGTTTCTAGACTTGTGTATTATTATTGTTCTACATTATTTGATAGCTCCGCCACATTTTCGGCTGAAACCACCCGATGTCATATACGTAAAAGTTGGCGAATCTATAACAATGCCCTGCGAAGCGATTGGCACTCCTTCACCTGCAATAATCTGGTATAAGGTATGTAAAAGCCAGTCATCGAAATCAGTTATAATACTATTGATTTTTATGTTCGTAATACAGTTCTCTTTCTTTACAAATAATACTTGTCTTATTTCAGGATAATTTACCACTCGAAGGAAGTGCAAGCGTTCATATATTACCGAATGAGTTGCGAATCTCTAATTTACAGCAGTCAGATATTGGCGATTATCTGTGTATGGCTCGCAATCGTGAGGGCTCAGTCACAGCCACTACTAAAGTTATTATCGCCGGACCCGCTGTTATTACAGCTCCGCCGAGAAATCTCACCAAACTTGAAGGCGACAAAATTGAAATGATCTGTGAAGCGAAGGCATTGCCATCTAATGTCACTCATCGTTGGTTTCATAATACTATAGACATAAGTCAATTGTCGTGGTTGGAGACCAGAACTGTCATCAGACGCGATGGAACTCTCTTTATTAATCCGAGTTCTGCCGAAGATTCAGGAGAATATACATGTGAAGTGTTTAATGGTATCGGAACTCCTGATTCTGCAAAAGCATATCTTAGTGTTGAATGTGAGACAAAATATTGATTTGAATGCTCTATAGTTTTATTTAAAATCTAATTGATTACAGATCCCGCTCGAGTCACATACTCTCCAACCATTCAATATCTTCCTCACGGTCTGTCTGGAATAGTTCGGTGTTTTGTTCAGGCGATGCCATCGTTTCAATTTATAACATGGACTAAAGATAGGCGTCCTTTCGATCCAAACTCAACTCCAGGTGTGGTAACTCTTAATAACGGTTCTCTACTTTTTCAACGAGTAAGTCATGAACATCAGGGAAGATATAGATGTACGCCATATAATCTTCACGGCACGAGCGGAACGTCTAACGCTATGGAAGTTCTAGTGAGAGGTAATGTCTAAGCCATGAAATTTATTGCTTATACCATATAAGTTCACACTGAAAGAGGTTAATGTTTTATACGAAGCATATTTCCTTCAACTTATATCACAAGTCATTTGGGAGTTGAAAACTTTTAATGCTTTTTATGCTTCTGTTTCCGTTTGGATTATTTTTTATAAATGAAAGCTATAACTAAATGGAGTCAATCTTTTCAATCATAATTAGCTTTCATTCATAATCGACTTTCTATTTCCTCCCTATAAATCATTATTAATACGATAATACTCTTGAAATGAGATTTGAATTATTTTCTAATGTATTTTTCGCACTTAAATTTATTAAGAAATGATATCTTAAGAATGCATGGAATAAAAAAAATCATTTATCACATAGTGATTACTTTAATGGTTTATTTTCATCAAGAACTCATTTCTCAAATCAATTATGATTAAAAATAGAAAAAGATAAATAATATTACATAAAAGACTCTCTGAATTGATTACTTTGAAATATTGAAGAAAGTGATTTTTATTTATTTTAGAGCCTCCAAAGTTCACATTAAAACCGGCGGATATGTATCAGAAATCTGTTAACAGTGAGGTGAAGATGCCATGCGATGGTGTCGGACAGCCTAAGCCTAACATCATTTGGCGCAAAGTAAGTCCATATCTCAAAAGTATTGCTTATTTTTCTTGTATGGCTTGGAGTGCCTCCAAGTCCATCATTCAGTTCTCACCCAATAACCATCCATTCATCACTTTATATAATCCGCTTCTGAGGTTGTTGTGGTTCGTTTCAGAAAAGTAGCTTTTCTGATATCATTCCAAATAGTTGTGATCAATGATATTGTATTTACTATAAGTACTGCTCTAATAGTATTAGAATTGTTGTATTTGTTGTTTCGTTAAAGTCTTTTTCATTTGCCTTTAAAAGTGAGAAAAAACTAATAGATCAGAGATTCATAAATCAATTATTTCATACTGTGATTAGTTAAGGACGAAAATTATTTGAAATCAACTGCTGCACAAGTTCTTTATATATTTCTCACTTCTTATGTTATGAGAATCGAAAATATCTCTCAATTTTTCTGTTTCGCAAAAACATTCACTAATAAAAAGAAATAGTTATATAAATCTCATTTTGCACTCTATTTGTTTCACATTTATTTGTAAAGAATTCTCAATATCTTTATGGTTATATTTCTAGTTCGATGGAACGAAACTACCAAAAGAACGTTCGTTTGTACGATCGGGTAATTTAACAATAAAATCGATTAAAAAGGAAGATCACGGAACATATGAATGCGTTATAGAGAACGAAATCGCAACTTTAATTACAACCACTTTACTAATTGTTAACAGTATGTACAAGTATTAGTTTACAATTTTCATTTCTAAAGCAAATCTCTCCCAATAAAACTCCATAATATTGAGTTAATAATATAATAAATGTTATTTTTCATCAATTTCTTATATTGAAGGCTAATTTATACAAAATTATAGGTACGACACCTCACGCGCCAAATAATGTTTCTGTAAATACAAGTTCGTTCGCAGCAACCGTGCAATGGGTGCCTAATTATAATGGTGGATATGAGCAAACATTTCATCTTCGGTAATATATTTTTGTTTGTGCGAATCTTTTTTTTTATCTACAACTATACACTAACTCATGGTTTAATAATTTGAAATATATATATATAGCAATTTTTCGTTATCTATCATGAAAAATATTGATTAGATTTATTTTTCTCTTTATCCTCATTTGAAAATTGTTATTCAAGTTTAAATACTTGTCATTATTTGTTTAGCTATCGATTTTCAGAACAAGGAGATACAGATTGGAAAACAATTCGTGTTCCACCACCTGAACAATTGACACACTTTACTTTATATAATTTACAATCAGATACTGATTATGATTTTCAAGTATTCGCATCAAATCGATTAGGAGTTGGATTGGCGTCTCCTATAGTTAAAGCCAGAACTAAGAGTGAGACTTATTTCCTTTAGAGTTTTAATTAATTGATTTTCTCGTTCAATTAAAATAAGTTTGAAAGCGCTTTGAGCGATAAAATGCTAATCCAATTAAATTGGATCCGATGTTATTGTTAGCTGATTCTCCTCTTTTTTATAGTTTGGGACTTAGAAAAGGGAATTTATCCAACAGATGCTTATGGCGCTACTTATATACCGACTGTGCAAAAGCCTTCAGGTAAACAAACATTTTTTAACTCAAACTAATACACCGAAAAGCTTCAGACAAAACTGCTTTGCATGAAATGTTGTATGAATTGTTGTTTGACTCTGTTGTTGATTTTCAGTAATTAAGCTTTAATTACTGGTGATTTGATTTATTAAGCCTGACATTGAGCCATATCTACTCATATGAATATGCATTCAAACAGATGACAATTGTTAGTTAAATTCAATTATAAACATAATAAATAAAACATTTTAAAGGATAGTTTTTCTTAATTTTAATTATTAGTTATGGTTGAATACAACCAGTTAGTAGTTTATCATATCATTTGTATTTATTGACTGAAATAATTGCATTTTCAATAATTAGTTCAATTATTTTGAAGTTGAAATTAATTTTTTAGAGGTTGACTTTGACTTGATTCTTAACATTGCTCTCATTTTGAGAAATTGATCTTTGATTTGTTATGTTTAATGCAAATTCAATTGAGATGATATGCACATGAAAAATGATTATTTGGCAACTTTATCAGTAAAAATCATATTCTTAGGAATATTTAATTATAGCTCAGCATGTTTTAAAAGAAAATTCTTTATATCAGTCTATTATTTAATGAGTAATCTCTAAAAGAGAAAAAATTGAACAAAGAAGGAAAAAAGTTAATAAGATTTTGATAAAGTTGCGAACAATAGACGTTTTGGCCATAAATATGCACTCATGCACAAAATTCCCTTAATTGAATCGCTAAAAAACGTAATGCTAAGTCTTAGGCGGGCTTTTAGTTCTATAATTTTATGTTTTGTATTACTCTGAGGGAAGAGCCAAGAGATTTAAATAAAAGTATTTCTTGAGACAAATTTAGTTATGCATGAGTTAGCGATGAAGTAGAACTGCATTCATGAATGGATAGAGAGTAGAGAATTAGTTCTTTGGCATTTGGAAGCACTTAAGAAACAGGGAAAGTATTAGTTGTTATGAGAGTTTCCACTTTATTAAGCATGCATTTTGATAGAGTACTAGTGAACAAAAGAGTGAAAGCGAAATAAATAGAGAATATTGTATGCATTGCATCGAAATTAGTTGGTTTTGGTTAAGTTAATGCATGGGCTGAATGAGTGGCCAATTTGTAGTGTGAGTTATGGGTGCTTTGATTGGGTGACCGCTGCATCAGAATCCCACTATTGTCCCCCCACAAGAGAACACCACAATGCCTGCTACAACAGGTACAACAACAGATGAACCGACATCACCGGCACCAACCCCTGTAGGACCCAAACCTGGAATCCCGAGGAATGTATCGATCGAAAAGATGGCTCAGGGATGGGTACTTTCGTGGTTACCGCCAATCAATAGGACGGTCGCTGTGGCCTATTATAGAATCGAATTCAAAGAAGGCGATGGCGGTGGATGGCAGTATAGCGAACCTATCGCTAGAGATACCGCTTATTTAGGTTTAACTTTATGTTATGATCATAAAAAGTTTTATTATTATTTACTTTCACTCAAATTATTCATCAAAATGTTTTTCTTTTCAGTCAAAAATTTAGATTTAGGCACTAAATATACATTCCGAGTGTGGGCTTACTCTATACTAGGCGTGGGAGATGTAAGCGCTCCTCTAGAGTACAAAATTCCTGGTATTATATTCTTTATTATATGCATCAATAATAATGAATGAGTTTAATCATTTAATAATGTTTGTTTGCAGGTCCGGGCGATGGAATCAAAGGCGCGCGTGCTATCACTGCTGGAATAGTTGGTAGCGTTTTATTTTTTGTTACAGCAATTGTGCTCTCAGTTTGTGTCGTCAAAATATGTAATAAAAGAAAGAGAAGAAAAATGGAAAAAGGTTTGTGTGTTGTGTAGTTTTTGAATTTATTATTATTGCTTTTTTAAACAAACCATTTCCATAAGTTGTTGATCTTTATTTATTACACACATATTTACAGCTTATATGATGGTTACGTGTCCAGTAATGGATGGTGTGAATGGTGGTCATTCACACGGTGATAGTCCAGTGCCTTTAAAACAGTACGTATTTATTCAATGATAGCATTAAATTCTTGACTTTCTTTCCTCAGCCAATGATCTATTATTTTGGGGTATCTTTTGGTATAAGAAGTGCTTCTCTTTGCAAAAAGTAAATTATATTATATCTTCTATTTTCTCTTTCTCTCATTTTTTGCTTTCTGGCTTCCATTTCATCAACGGAGTAAAACAGGAGGTGATTGATTAGAATCGCAGTTTTGCTATGACTTTGCATGCAATTCGCTCATTAATGGTCAAGATCTTTACGCTCTACTATTGGCTTAACCTATTTTTCTTTATTTTCTGTGCTCTGCCGCTACAGCTCATGAGGATATAATATGTAGTTTAGGCACTCCGGGAAGTTTACTCGGTAAGAGTCATTCTTTTCAAATACTATTTGCATGTCATTAATGTGATTAACAGTCAATTCCTTTTCTTCGCACATAATTTCACGCTTATAAGTGATTGAATCAATTTTCAAAATGAATCAAAGCCTTCATAATTATGATTAAGCAGTACATCAGTTTCTCCACTAAATCTCTTATAACTTAAAGTTATATTATATTTGCACTCAAATTATTTATTAATTGAAAGATAATATCTTTGTCTATTTCCTCTATATTTAACTTTCTATCGATTGAATTACATGAGAGGTATCAGGAAATTAATTCAATATTAATCTTAATTAATTCTTACAAAATAAGTTGACAAAGAAAACAAAGCTTTAGATATAAGTTATAAAATACTATAATTAATAAAAAGCTTATGGAATAAGCTTTTAGTTTGAAAAAAGGCAAAAAGCGATGAAAAAGTATTGCTTTTGCACCGCTTAATAATGCTTATGGTATGCATTGCTTCGTTCACAGACGTGCGAAAAGCGGAATATCAGGTTTAATAGCCTTATTGATTAGAAGTATTTTGCAAAGATTCGGTGGACAACGCTTTCAGCGACGATCCGCTGAACCGAGACATGTGGCCGGACGTAGTAGTTCACCACCAATACAATCAATCGAAGAGGTTGGTAGTGATTGGAGAGATTCCGGACTCTCATCTTCACCGCCTGCGAGACGAAGAGCTATGAAGAATGTTAGATATAATGTGGAAATGGAATATTCGCGTCCATTGGGTTGGATTAGTAGAGCTTCTGATGGAAAGTTTGTAGTAAAGGGTCAACAAATGTTTGTCAAATCTGGTTATAATGAAGACCATCTTCACAATTATGAGTTGACGCCATCTAATCAGGCGAGTGTTAGAGGAAGTTTCAGAAGTGATGGCAGTGGTCAAAGTGGGCCCAATCATACGCATCAAATACCATTCCCATTACATAGACATCATTCACATATTACTCGTTCAACAACACATTCTTCACTTCCATCGCGAACATATCGAAATCAATCATTTAGTCCACAGTCATATTCGTTCAGATCGGGAAACATTTCATCAATTTATAGACCAAGAGATTCGAAATTTCGAACCAGTTCTCCCGGTCCTGGACTACCACCCGATTCATTGAATATGGATCAGGAACTGAGTTCTGTTCGTCAGACCTCTTCATTTGAACGTTCTTCGGGACAAATTCCTACCATTTCATCGGCTTCTCTTCGGTCACATTTACACGAATTGCCGGCTTTGCGTCCCATTCACGAGCATTTACACCGCCATAATCACAACCATAATGTATCACAATTAAGAGCAACAGTTCCTATTGCACGTCAGCCCAACTTTCGCCCCATTAATAGAGGTCAACTTCTATTAGAGACAGTGCCCGAAGCTATCTATGATTCGGCACAATTCTCACCCATTCTGTATCGTTTGCCAACTGCTAGAATAGGTATTGAATCTGGCGTTTGGGGCGATGGCAGACATATACACATTGCGCCACAATTACATCAATATCCGAATACTCAAAGACAAAGAGGTAATTCAATTATTAAATAAATTTGTAATTCAAAAAACTAATGAATAATTGAATACACGACAGCATCAACAATATCTGCCCGAACAATGTCGAGGCCGTATCAAAACGTTCCGTTTCCGAGACATATGGTTTCAATGCCTCAAAATCAAGTTTACAAACGAATGATTCGAAAAGAGCCACAATTATCTCGCGATGAAATGAGTGAAATACGTTTTGCAGCTCCACCTAAGTTGGTCTTCAAGAAGCCGAGGGCTGCGCCCCCACCACCCCCTTCTCCAATGTCAGTGCCAGAAATGACTGAAGTAAAGGGTAAATTCGATACAACGGGTAGCGATTCGTCGAATGAACAACCGTTGGGTTATACACGCGATCGCCTTTTGGGTGCAGTCGAGAAAGTGAGAAGTGGTATGCTTTTGACTCGTGCCTCACCCTATAGACATGCAGATGGTATTCAATTGAAAATTTATTTTACAATAATTCACTTCTTCTCATTTTTTATTTTATCTCTTAATAGGCTTTCAAACTCCAACATCTCTCAGAACTCCTTCGCAAACTCCTATCGATAAAGCCTTATTAGAAGCACCCGAACAGCTATTGAGACAAAGAAGACCCACTCCTGTCAGGTTTGCCGAAGACAGTGAAGTTTTTGTTGATGATAATCCAACTGCGAGCAGATATCTCGGACCACAACCGCCAAGTCGGACAAGTATGACGAGTATGTCTTCGGGTCGCGGAAGTTCTGGTCAGGAGGGGTCGGCAAAAACAACATCGATATCACATTCTCGCTTAGACTCCTATCAAGACGAACCTCATAGCGAACTGCAAAGCAGTTCAAATATTATCGACAAGACCACGAGCAGCAGTTCCGGTATCGCCAGTCGAACAATATCATCAAATCTTCAATCATCGACATCTCCCGGTCAGAGTTCTGGCATATCTGCGAGCTCTACAAATGCCGCAGCGCTTCAGTTCCCTAAAGAAGTACAATCAAAACATGAATCATCTTATTTATACCCCTCATCCAGTTATCAACCGAGAACTGTCATCGAATCGCCACAATCAGAGCCTATATTCCCTTCTTATGCACCACCGATGGAACCTTTGGATGTTTCTGTTGATGAAAATTATGAATTCGATTCGATTTCTCCGCTCGAAACAGAACTTATCGAGAAATTAAGACGAGAACAGCAGAGATGGCGACAATGGCAACAACATCAACGCCAACAACAACAACAATTTGAATACCAACAGAGCCAAAGGGGACCGTTCAGTGATTCAGAACTTTATGGTACAATTCCCTCAAGACGTAGATATGATGACACAGAAGCCCGTTGTGCGGCACTTAAGGAAGAATTCTTTAGATTTAGACGAAAACAACTTCTCGAACAACAACAACAACTACAGCAACAACAAAGTTCTTCGGATGAGTTTGAAAGTGCGTGTTAACTCTTTGGGCTTTTTATCAGTTTATAGGCTTTTATTTTATGATAATTAAAACACTGCCAAAACTTTTATAATCTTAAAGTTATAAAATGTTAGTTTTTATTATTATTTAAAAAGAAACAAATTTTCCATTCAATTATGTTTATGTTTGTACAAAAATGTTTGATATGAGACTTATTTATTATTATAATTAATACTCGAATCTATTATTACTTTCAAAAAGTATAAGAATTACAACAAACACTTTGTGCCAAAATTTTTATACAAATGGCATCAAATTCTCTGTATTTATACTATTGGAAGAGATGGTTCTTATGGAAAACTAAATCATTTAATATCAAATATGTAGTTATAAGTTATTTTGTTGTATAGTGTATATTAAGTACATTCGAGTGTACTTTAAAGTGTTCAAAACAAGCTTAACATATAATTTATAACTTATTTTGAATAAGCCTTCACCAATTATTCTAAGTTATAATAATTCATTTTTGTACATATAGTAATAGTAATAATTTTGCTCATATTTGTAAACTAATGAAGATCTTCAGTTCAAATGATAAGGTTCTATGAATGCTATGAAAAATTTGAAAACTATCACAACTTTTAGCGTATAATAACTCAAAAGTGTAGTTAATATTTATATTTCAAATTAAAAGAATTATTCTGTGATAAACACCTTTTTATAATGATTATTAATGCTTCGCTTACTGTTGAACTTAATGTTTTTTCTTCCAGTCAGTATATAATATATTAATGCCTTTATTTAAATGGATTTTCAGTAATTAAATTTTTTCACTAATTGAAATAATGCAAATTTTTGTACTCATTTATTGAGTAATTATAATAAGTCGAACGGTTGGCTGAAATCTATTTCATTATTTCCTTAAAGTTTAGGTAAAATCAAATGATTTATAGTGTTTTGTTCGCAAAATTTGACGGTTTATTAAGATATCCCGCAAACAAAATCATGCCATTGAGCTTATGTCTAATGAAATAAGCAAAAGAATGGTCGACTTTAAATATGGTAACATTTCTATATCTGCCAAATAAGCCTCTGGTGGAGACAACAACACCAGTAGCAGCTGCGGCTTCGCTTCCCTCTTCATTCACTTCACAAATTGCTTTGTGGAAAACTTCCGATACATGTAAATATTGAGTTCCATCAATGCCTGAAAGGTTTGATTTGTATGTAAACGCTTGCCTTATGCCGAGTGAAATCAAATATTTCTTCAACGCATATGAAGTTTGAATTTTAAATTTAGGTAATGAAAGCTTAACTGTTTTTGCATTCATTCTAGTTATTGCTTCATCAAAAAAGCTTCCGTTTAATAAAGTTTTATAACTGTTGAGACCATGTTTTTTATTTGGTAGCAAAACATACATTGATATCTCATCACCAATATATGGTAATTCAATGAGCTGACTATCAATCTGAGGTAATTTTGCGTAATTGAATTCACTCGTAAGCTTCATCATTGAAACTTTGATTACTTTATCATTGGTATAAAAATCTTCCTCTTTTGTGGCCCAATTCAAAAACTGTTCTCTCCATTTTCCCTAAAGCAATATTCAAGTAATAAATTTAAGTCATGAAACTTACTTCAAAAATTACAATATAATTATTCAAAATCCTTAAAGATTAGAGAAATTTTTATTCTTTGAATTTAGAGTTAATAATGAATAATATAATAATTTTAAGGCAAATAATTTTGAATCGATAAGATGTGCCATAATTTGAATTAGTGTTACCTTGAAATATACGGCATTGAGAAGGACCAAAACACTTAATGGGCTCAATGGTTGATCCAACAACTTTTCAATCTTGCCTCGAGTCGCTTCTGATACCCATTCGTTTATTTGATCAATAGCTTCATCACTATTAAACAAAAAGTCAACTTTTTGTACACTTGAGTTATAATAATCCTTCAATTTATTTTCATATTCTTTAAGAACAGGATTTCTTGACTGAATTACTAAACGATTTGCTGAATTAAAGTCATAATTAGAGGAATTACTGCTAATTATATTATGCATCATAACTTTGTATTGTTCTCCAATTTGTTCTTTTGTTAAGTTCGTTAACCGAAATCCTAAAACATCCTCCAGCTCTTTAGCTGTCCTTTCTTTAGCACCAATATATAACATACTAAATGCTGTCGATATACTCAATGGAGAAATTAGAACATTTTCATTTTCATCAAACAAAACCTTAAGTAAATTGAATGCAAAATAATTATTTGCTGTCGAAATAAGAGAAACATTTTCAGATGAATTTATGTCGACCTTAATTAGAATAAAAATCAACATAAATACGAAATCAAAACCCAAAATCGACAGAATTCCTATTTTTCTCATTTTAAAACTTGTGTGAATTCAAACAAAATGTTTATACTGTATAAAAAATACTTTTTCTACAGAAAGTTGTTTTGAAACTTATTTACAGTAAAGAAATGTGAACTTTGTTTAAAATCACAATTCATTGGATAGATTTGAAGGCAAGTATTTTATGGTAGTAAAAGTCCTTGAAGTGGACGCGAAGTCATCAATTATCAGTATATCTATACTAAGTTTCTTAAAAACTGTGAAAAGAGTTATTCTTTGTTAAATGGAGGGAAAAATTATAATCTCTTACCAGAGAGTATACATAAAGTTATAGTGTTGGGAAAATTGAATTTAATTATATTATATTATTTATAGAACAAATTATCGCAAGTTTTGAGTGCTTAAGAATAAAACTTTTCACACATTCACTCGAGAAGTCTTATAATAAGAATATAATGACGAAAGAAACTTTTTAAAATAGATT
This sequence comes from Camisia spinifer, assembly GCA_034694065.1. Classification (NCBI taxonomy): domain Eukaryota; kingdom Metazoa; phylum Arthropoda; class Arachnida; order Sarcoptiformes; family Camisiidae; genus Camisia; species Camisia spinifer. The sequence goes on from JAQFXV010000529.1 coordinate 15,039, forward strand.
TTATTCAATTTGTAAAATATATGTTTTGAGCAAATTTTTTAGAAAAAAATATAACATATAATATAATTTAAATCTGATAATTTGATGTTTATGTATATTTAAGAGCAAAAAATTAATCAATTGTTAAATTTGAATTATTTCTTGTTAATGACTACAAATATGAATGAGATTCTCTCCAAATAAGAGTTTATAATATTTATTGAAACGAAAAGTTTTCAACTGATACCCGTGTGGTCAGGATTATAGAAATCCATAGATTCAGTAAATATATAGGCGAGTGGATTGATATCATGTGGAGTCCACGAACAGTCATTAGATTCTGTATAGTTATATGAATTACATGATTCATTCGATGAGGCAGAAGATGAAGATAATGATGATGATGGAGGAGTCATATCCGTGTCTAACTTCACATTATCTTCAGCCACAGATAACTCAATTGATGTCATGTCTAAATTTGGGCCATTCATAGACTCTTCTTGTTGTGGTTGTAATAAATCTTTTTCTCTTCTCTTTCTGGTCCGAATCACATCTCTTCTCATAGAGACCGGTCTATTCACAAGATTTTATGAATTAATTTCGATCGATATTTATTTGATTGATTGTACTTTAATTGGGTTTCAGCTGTTAAGCATTTCAAATATATTCACTGAACTTATTTAATCAGGAAATTATAAAATTTAAAAAATCAATTATAATTATAAGGAAGAAATACAAAGTGAGACACAAAATGCTATTGAATTGAAGGCATTTTTGAATCTATATTTCATTTTGAGGGACTTGAATATTTACTATAAATATGAAAAACTACGAACATAGATAAATAATTTAATTTAAAGGCACTCTAGTTTTCATTCAGAAAAGCGCTTTTTTCTTAGATTAGATTAAACTTACTTTCAAATATTTTTTGAAAAGTTTTTGGGCAGTAATAAAAGTGGAGATCAATCAAGAAAAATATTTAATTCTAAAAATACGAATCGATAAATGAGACAATCAATCAATATTCAATCAAATGAATTTCGATCAATCAGTTAATCACCTGTTGAAACCATTGATGCGAAAGAATAGACCACAAGCGTTACAAACATGAACACCGCCCGCATCTCTTCTCCACATTGTTGTCTTATTAGTACCACAATTAGCACAATGAAGAAAACTTTTTCTCAACGTCGAGACGCGAGATATTTTGCTGACATGAGGTCTATGATCACCATTAACTCTATAATAGAGTCCACACGCATTACCTAAAATCGATACCAAATTTATCTTAATTTAATTTTAAAGCACTTCATATCACGAAAGAAGTAACGGAAAAATATTTACAGAGGAAATGACATGAACCGTATTTTCGCCATAAAGGAGTAGAAGTGGTCGCACAGTTAGCACATTGACGATCACCACTATTATCACTTTTAATATTCATCTTAATTAATTTTTGAACACATTTTAATTTATTAAATCACTTATTAAATCTTGAAATTGTGAAAATTTCTCAATTATTTTTATCGATTAAATATAAGCTATCTATTAGTTAATCTCAATTAAGTAACAATAATTAAAAGAAGAAAAAATAATCTAAACTTTTATTAATATAGTAATAATGACTTTCTCATAGTTATATCACATCAAGATTTTCCAAAAAGATTTTGAAAATTCACTTCAAATGAATAGTTGATTAGATTTTGTTAATAAAATGATCCAAAAAAATTGATACGATGTTTAACATTATTGATAAGTTTAATGGTAACAAAACAGAAAAGAAACAGAACGTTAACTATTAAGCATTGAAGTGTTGTGCATAATAGGATTTTTGCATAACAGCTATTAAGGATCAGCTATTTTCCAATGAACGACTCGAAGGCATCGCATTATTATTACAATGTTAAGTCAAACTTATTACTGTTGGCGATGTCAAACCCATTTGTTTATGAAAACAGGTTGCAAAATGAATTAATACACGATTCTTTGGGTGCAACTCTATCATAGATCCTAATCATTCACTTTTTTCTGCCGTAAATGTGACCCGCGCGGGACTCACTTGAATTTGGCCCGCAAGACATTTACTAATGCGTGAAGTGCATCACAAAATGTATTAAATGTACTCTTTTTTCTATTATCTTGATCGACCTGCTGTGTATTGCCTCCAATATTTTTCTTCAACTGTTCCAGACCTGGACTTTTCATAGCAGTAATCCTTTTAAATTTCTCGTAAAGATAAAAATGAGTTAAAAGTAATGATGAATTAAGATCTGGTTTTTTGGAACAAATATCTTGGATCTATCTGTTTCTGTATCTTTAATCATTATATAACAAAATTTTGTCTTTTGATATTTAATTTTTCTTTATGTTAATGAGCTGTAGACTGAATTCACTCGAACTTAATAGTGGATTAATTTTGATGCAAACTAAAAAATTATTTCATTATATAGTTTGCTTTTGGAGCATAATTTTTACTTTAGACTGAAATGCCTTAAGATAAATAAATATACTCATTGAATATTTTTAAGTCTTTCGATTTCTTTGATTAAACTTTTATGAAATTTAAATGCAAAAAATATAATTAGAGTGCAGAACCTATCATTTAAGCATGTTTTTGAACTGAATGGTAATAAATTATTACACTATTTCTTCTACTGATAATACTTTCGAAATACTTTGATTCGAAAGATTGAATGAATTTATGATGAATTTAATCAAATATTGATTAATTTCTTTGATTTGATGAACGAAATAAAAAAATGCTTAAACAAATAAAAAGCGTAATGAAGTATTTCCTTTAAAAAGCATTGCAATAAGTTATTGATAAATTGTAAGTATAGTAAAGAACTTATTCAGATTTCATGAAAGTTAGTTTTAGTCTTATAACTTTTCAATCCAATTGCATGGTTTTATGTTAGGTTCTGTACATTTCATTAGAATTTCATTGATTTGTGTCAATTTCAAACCCATACCTAAGGCTACGATAATGTGAGAAAATAATGCCAGCATTTATGTGTTTGAGATATATTCTTAGATTTTAGTGAATAGTGTATGCAAATAATGTTTTATATCATTAAAGTTGAATAAAAGCTGAATAAAAATATTTTATACACGTAATAAAACAATTAATCATCAGGTTCTTAAACAGTGAAACATCATTTGAAATATTACCATAAAATTATTTCAGATTTAACCCCATTTTTGAAAAAATATTCATAAAAATAGTTATTTTTCAAAATTAAAATTCAACAAATAGCTTTGATCTGATGTCACCTCCTTTTTAGGCAAATACTACTGTAATAAATGCACTTTTATTAAAATCCCCGTCTGATGAAATCGAGTAAATAATTTTCACGATTTTGATACTAGAAACTATAACTCATGATAAATGGAATTCATAAGCATTTATTTGTTACTATACCTTAAGTAGATTTAAGGAAAACCTCACTTTTAATCAATTTTCAAACTTCATGAAGGCCTTCAATATTTGAAGAAACCGAACAGAAGTGTAAAAAAGATAATATACCACAAAACAATGCAAATAAATCGAAATCATATAACAAATAAAAAAGAGCGAATATATCTATATTTTTATTTACCAATAACTCGAATAAATGCTCATACGATTAATCAAAAATTTTAAACTGATAGTGAACTAATTCTAAAATATACTGAATATGTTATATGGAAGCCACCGAAATAGAGCAATGCTTAATATATTGGAAAATAATTAATTATTGTTTAGTGACTTAATTCTTGATAATAATCTTATTTAATAGGTTTTCTTAATGACTCGATGGTAAATCTTTCATAATGAAGGGGTTTCGAGTTTAATTACTCAATTAAATTTTAAAATACCCAAATTTTGTACTTGTCTTGAATATTCTATTTGAACTAATGGTGAAAATTTTGAAATTAATGTATAAACTTATGTTAAAATTTGAAATTTAGTTTGAAACATAACAAACTTTGATATGCAGAGTGATTATATGCCATTGCACTCAATTCAAATTTTACGATTTCTTTTTTTCACTGAGTAGACATTTTTAATTTCCAAACTATCCGGATATTTCGATGCTATTTAACCAATTCATATATAATAGTGACTTGTAATTTTATTTTCTTCACTCAAACTTGAATTTCTATCTAAGTTTGAGCCATTTTTAAATGTTAGAAAATAATTAAACTATGTATATTGAAATATATAATTTTCGATTGAAGATTTTGTATTTGAGATTTTCATTATTTCATTTGAAATTTTTACCCAATAGAAGCATTGAAAAACAATAATAAATTTTAGTTTTGCTTATTTAAAAAAAATTCAACCAAATGAATTTGAGTGAAGTGATAAAACACCATACAATATAGGAACTAATAATTTTTGTAATCTATGGCTCAATCGAATAGAAACTTCAATTTAGACTTAGGAGATAAGACTTGACTTTAATAATGTCTCTTTAGTTTTTTTGAATTCTCACTTCAAGCAATTATTTAATCAAATCTGAAATCAAACTTATTTAATTTCTATAAAAATTGTGGGAAAAAATTGTGGGAAAAATTGAAGGAAATTTCTTCCGTTGACTTTGAAGATAGTAATTCTCATTTAAAGTGATAGCTTTATAGAAAAAAAATATCATTATAGAGTTAACCTCAAGATTTTAGAATCCAATCTAAATAAAATTTGCTTAAAAATATCATTTAAAATATAACTTATGATGTTAAATATTTAAGCTCCTCCTATAAAACGCTTTAAGCGTCTCTGAAGTAATGCGCCTTTATTTTAATGTTTCTCATTATAAATGTATATTAAAACAAAATAGCATTAATTTATTTTTTTTGCTCATTTTAATAATACCTTTGATTATTTAGCTTAGATTTTGGTCATTAAGCGAATTTGAATGAATAATTTGAAGTTTGTTTTTCATGCTTAAAAATTTGCTACTGAAGGAAAAAAAAAGAAAACTCATGAATACTTTTTTAATGGTTAAATAAATTCTAAAAATATTTTCAAATAAATTCACCAAAATTAATCTAAAAGTTTGTTTTCATTTGAAACAGTTCGAGATATAACGCGAAAATAACTTAGCAATATATTTTAAAAAAAAATCACAAACATGATCGATAAGATGTAATTGAATTTTAATTTAATTGCGATTAAATAAATCATAGGTGTTGATGGACTTGTCATTTTCAATTCAACCCATACTTCATTTTAATCTGAATAATATCTATAAAAAAATCTCTATTTGTAAACTGTTATAACATAAAAAATAACTATGTTTCTTCGAGGACCACAGACGAAGTAATCTGCTTTTTCTATCAACAAAGGATCAAAAATTAGTATTTCTTCAATTGAAACATTTGAACCCCTTTATAGCTCAATGGAATTATCAAAGATTTCATAAAATATTTTGTGAAAACGACTTGAATAAAAAAATCAGATCAAAATTCAAGAGTGAAAATTGAACCTCAAATATTCCTTATTCTAAAAATATGATGAAATTATTTTTTTCAATAGTTAAAAGTTCTGATTTTTCATCTTTCTGGGCTTTAATCACACGACTCACCAAATAAATATTTTTGCTATTTATCGTTTGATTTATTTTTGAAAAGAGTTTTGCTGAAAAGGGCTAATAATCTCAAATATTCAAACGAAAAAAAATGTATTCTAATGAGTTCTCAAATCGATTTGTATTACTTTTGGATAATCACTTTGAAAAGTGAATAGTTTGTTTTCTACAAATTTAATTAAATCTGGTTAACCATCAGTAAATTACAATATTCAAAAGTCATATTTTTACTCAAACCATTGAAACATTGTAACAACACTTTTTATATTCAATATATTTATCTTAAAGTTAATGCCATATATTGGGTATAAACGGGATCACTTCGTTTCGTCAAAATTCAAGTTGTCAAAATTCAAGTCGTCAAAATTCATGTCGTCAAAATTCAAGTCG
>JAQFXV010000530.1:0-20974 GCA_034694065.1 Camisia spinifer
CACTTTTGGCTGCACCGAACGGTTCACTATAACTGGGAAAGACTGTATGATTAAAAGGCATAAGCATTGAATAATCTTGCATTTATACTGAATCTTTAGCTCTTTAGCTCTGTGTTCGTTATCAAAACCGACTCTTTGGACCACTTTATGTCCCAACACATGCTATTATAAGTCAGTAGAAAAGATTAAATCTCTATATATTCGGATGTTTTGAAGCACTCCATCAAAAATACTAGATATTTGTGACTCGTATTTTCGAATCTATACATATTCATAAACTAAGTAATCAAAACTCCAATAACTCAAGTGTCTAATAATACTTTACATCTGTTATATTCATTGCCAAAAAAGATTAAGTTTATGTAATAAACTTGTGATTCATATATTTGTAGCACAATATTATCAATCCTTTAGAGTTATAAGCATTTAGTCAGCATTTAGTTACTGTTGATTATAATATTGTTAGTCGAGTATAACTTTACTATTTGTGTGATTAGCAAACACTTTAGTCGTGAGTTATCTTATTTTAATAAATAAGTGTATTTAAAGCTTATTCAGTTTTGTTGAGCTATAATAAGTTAGAGCTAAAGAATTTACTCTATAAGATATTGTCTTTCTGTGTCATATATATAGTTACAAAAAGTCGGAATGGGGTGACAGATGGCGAAGAGATAAAGCCACTCGAAAACGGATTAGCGTCTCAGACTCAGACTCAGTCAAATATTCAGAATAACAGGTATGGATTGATAGCTGAATTGTTTTCGAGTTTTTGCTACATATATATTACAATCACATAGAATAATACATAGAATAATATTTTCCTACTCTTAAACACTTAAAATCCACTTCAAAAAATAGTACTGAACAACATTCTTATTAAGTAATCTTCAAATACTATATTCATCGCGCACTTGATTTCAATAATCTCGACTTTTATGTGTTTAACTTATTATTCCAATACTTTTGCATATTTTTCTCCCCGAATTCATTGACGCCTTTTTGTGTATATTGTGAATGCTGTGAAATAGACTTGAAAAAAATGATGTGAAGTATTTTTCTTCCGGAAGTATAATCTATTAACTGTATTTTCCCCTAAAGTTAAAAATGTGAATGCGATGATGTGTTTGTCACTAAGTTTCCTACTGTGAGGAGTGAAAAGTAAATGAAATACTAATCAACTTAGCGAACAGTCGGAGTCGAGTGAAAAGTGGCACAAACGGCAACTTTTAAATTAGGCGAATACATAACATAGCATTTCATAATTCAATTAATAATTCAATTCACTTTTGTATATTTAATAATAGTTAAGTGTTAGAAAACACATTTATAATGTCAAATCCAATTATCAGTTACTATATTAAGCTTAAAGTTGAATGAAGTTGAATAAAGCACTAAATGTTATACTCTTTCTTTCAAAATATTTTTAGTGATATTGAAAACATTCACGAAACCATTGATATATTGCGCAAACGAATCCGTGAGTTAGAGAATAAGGAGAACGACAGCAACAACAATGACTCAACTTGTTATATTTGCTCGGTATTCATCCTAATACATATTCATTCATTTCATATATTCATCCATTTATACAATTTACTGATTAATTTTTTCTCTCAAATTCTCATTTTCATATTAGAATTCTTTTACTAAACCGGTTGTATCAGTTGGCTGTTGGTATGTCTTATTCTTTTTATCATTTATTAGAATATATTCTTTTTATAACAATTCTAATGGGTTTTGATTTTTTTCTCAATTTTAAGGCATGTTCATTGCGAGCAGTGCTGGATATCAGTTGTGGTAAGTCTTATAAAACTTTTGAGTTATATTTTAAGTCAGTTTTATTGATAGAGCAAAATTATTTTGTTATAGGAATCCCAGCGATTATGTCCACAGTGTGATACTGTTGTCACTTCTCGCGATTTAAGACGTGTTTTCTTAAACTAATTCACTTATTATTACATTTTCGATAGTGTTTTTGAATCTAAACATAAATAAGTCTTTGAGAAAATATTATTGTTTGAAAAAAGTTATCTTAAATTAGTTGTAAAATTTAGCTTCACTTTAAATAATTCGAGAGATTCATTACTGCTGTTTTAAATTAATTTTCCTGTAAATAACAATAAAAAAGATTGATTTAAGAAAAAGTTATCAGTTTATTAATGTCTTAAATAATGTGAAAAATGGATAAAAAATGAAAACTTTGATTTTCGAGAAGAATGAATTCAGCCTTAGAAGTTGACTAAAGAAAATGAATTCATAACTAAGTTATAAACTAAATCATTAACACTAATGAGCTTAAGGTTTTGAAAGTAAGTGTTATAGGGCTATAAACTAGTGTGATATCTCTTTATTGTTGCAATTTTGGGACTTAAAGTTGAGTTAAACTTATTAACTGACAGTCGAACTCAAGATTGACACATATATACAAAGGGAGTGCAAATGAGGTTATCCTTCACTTTATAGGTATAGCAAAGGAAGGCTTAAATTAAAATAAAAATTTCGAGTGAGAAGTTATTAATAAAAGTACAGTAAAGTAAATTTTATAGATTTATAGAGTGTGTTAATATTTTAGGTTTGTCTCTATCTCTATACTTCTGGTGCCGTTAAATCATTAGTCAACTAAAACTGGTAAGAGTTTTGTGCGAATGCAATGTTTATGTTTGAGATATTGAATAAGTAGGAACTGTAGACACTGTTATAACTAATTGGACGTAATCGTAATCCTCTTATATGATGGATGGCATACAATTAGAGTGAGCTCACTCTCAACTTAGTCAAGAATCTAGTGTTGCGCTATTCAGTTGAGAAAAGGAGCAAAAGTGACATTTCACTAAATTCCAGATGTTTTAACCATCAAGAAGTTTAAGGCAATCAGAATGAATGCCAATGTTTGAACAAATATCAACACATAAGCAAATGTTCTAAGCTGTTAAAGAACGAGCACCAAAAGCAGGTGTTAAGCCAATCACGATATTGTTAAATAGCAACACAACCATCGCATTAAACAGTACCACAAATGTGTCCATTCATGTCCGACCGAATTGCCGTCTCTTCTCTTTATTTTATATTACTTTCCTCTATATATAAAACTTATATTGCGAGTCGTCGTTATGTTATTCAGTTGTTCCGATTTATATCTCTCTCTTTCTCTCTCTTTTCTATTCTTACTCGCGCTTCACTCATGACAATAACTCAACAGTAAAGTCAAGCATTTACTGCCCAAAGGCATCAATAACAGAGAGAATATGTTGACATTATTAAAGTTGATGCGATGCTCACTCCAAATGTGTAAGTCATGCCATTCATCCGCCTCAAGGCTTCTTATTATCTTTTTGACAACAATCGTTTCATAAGCGATCGCTAATATCTAATAATTCTTTAATCATATCAAAATTCAAAATAGTATTCATGATAAATGAGATTCTTTTGAAAAATACTTCTTCTAAATATATCTTAATTTCATTCTTAACTGATGACAAAAATTTCAACAACGCTTTGAAAAATAATGATTAAACTTTGATTCAATGTTGAATATGTGGTTTCGCCAAAATATTTTAGTTATTTTCAAATAATTTCTTAGAACTAAATCTTGGAAAATATCCAAATTTCAATTGAGTTAAACAAAACTTATTGCTTGAAAATTTACTCAAGAATATAAACCACTGAATGCTAAAGAATTCATCGATTCCTTTGAATAGCATTATTGAACTTTATTTGTTTGTATTATATAATGCTCTGTATATACAATTTTTGACTATTTATTGTCTTGAAATAAATTTGAATAATAGCTTATAAGAACTTCTTTCAGTTAAACAGTTTTTTGCTTTAAATTTTGAAGTAAAGTTCAGTAGAAGTCAATCAGATTGTGTCAAAATATTGTATTTTAGTAACATTTTTCAACTATTGATGCGTTAAAAAGTGATCAATCCTTGTCTTCAAATGATTTGACTGTCAATGAAATTGTCATTTTTTCAGAAGTAATGCTTTCACTTTAGTTTCATATTCAATAATATAAACATTCAGTTCTATCCAAATTAAATAAATTTTCGTATTTCAAATAATGAAAGATTCATTAATTTCCAAAAATGTTTAGCAATAATTTTCTTAACATTTACTAACGTTTAGAATATAATTAGAAATATTTTTATTCAGATTTTCATATAAAATGCAGAACCTTTGAAGTAATTACCGATTAGTTGTTCGGATTAATTCTTATAAATTGAAAAAGAAATTACTTTCAAAGTAGTGGTTATTTAAAAGATAGTTTCATAAGGTTTATAATTTTATCAATAATAAGCGATAGTTAACTATTGATTGCATGCAAACTATAAATTAATGACAAACAAAAGGATAATCTTATCTTCAAACAAAAGTCTTTTTGAATTTGAAAGAATGAATTTGACTGTAATGTCTGATGAGAAAATAGAATAAACATAAAATATTTAGACTTTAGTTGAAATATAGATGAGTGAACATAAGTCGACAGTTATCTAACTTTCTTTGCGGATCTCTTTATCAGATCTGATGACATGTTTTGGGTATAGACTAACGCTAACAAAACTTGTCTGTCGGCCAGTTCTCTAAAAGTGAGTCTAAAACTTTTGATCTAAAGAGTATTGATTACAAAGCGTAAGCTTAGGTTAAAGGGTGAGTCTTTTAGAGTACGAGAAGTATAACTTGGATTCAAGGATTATAAGAGAATAACGTCATGCTGTCATTCATGTAATAACTTACGAGTTTGAGTCTCGAAAATAGAGGATAAAAGAATTGACAATAACTTCTTTTCGGTTCAATCATCTATTGAAAAGACTATATTTTAATTAGACAGCAGTTAAACAGCATTTGTTGAGCAATTGTCAAACTCTCTAAACTATGATTGAAGCGAAAAGTATTCAAACTTTGACATAAATAAAGTATAGTAAGTGTTCACTCATTGGATACATAGGTTTCAAGTAAAGAGAGTATCTAATAATTCATAAAACGGTAAACTTGAATACTAATATACTAGTATTTGTGAGTCTAATCGCGATCTTATGCACACATTTCAATGTCATTTTCACTAATAGAATATTTAGTGAAAGTCACTCGGCTTTCAGCTAACAATACATAACCAGAACTGAAAATGTAAAGCATTTTCGTGAAAACAGATCTACACATCTGTGTGAATAAGTTTTTGCAGTTAGTTATTGTTCGTTAGAGATTATCCAAACGGATCAATGATCACCTTTTGTGCTAAACAGCCTTTTAGCCAACTTAATAAAGAGAAACTTCTAACTGGGAGTGTATTGTAAAACTGGCCACAAATACATAGCGAAGAAGTTAATATGTTGAATGAGGGACAATAGGGAAAGCATAATATAATAGAGTCGCGACTTCACTCACATGTAAAAGGCTTTTCGCATCAATGATTTGGGTCAAAAAATGGTGTATTAAAGTTAAGTTCTGCCAACTTTCGCAAATAGGTGTGAAGTTCTACTGACTGTTCACATATCAAAATTTAACTCTAGTTCATATTCGACTACTCTGTATAACTATTATCATGTATTCAGGCATTGACTCTATCGTTATAGTGTATTAGACTCTATGTTAGAACTTATTTTTATCTTTTATTTAGCGAGAAGAGCAATAGACCAATAGTTTAATTCAGTATATCTTTTGGAATGAAAGGCAGTTTTGACTCACTATTCTTATTCAGTTCTACATTTACAACATTCTCATTTCTGGTGACAATACAATATCCAATGATTTATATTTATGCGCTCCTTCTTTACCCTTTTCCGCCTGTTTCGTTGCTATGTATACATTACTCCCAATTGAATTCGTAATTTTAATGCTTTTGAGGTCAAGAGAAGATGATTAAATAAGTTGGTCTCCGTCGAGATTCACTGATCCGCCTTTTAGTGAGAACCAAAAGGGAGAAAATAGGAGTTTGTGTAGATTTGTGCACTTCTACATCCAGTGGCCAACGATCCGAAGCGACTGCATTACTCTAATGGCTCTTAATGTCAGCTAATGTCACCGCAAACAAACTGACAAATCGCACCACTTTTAGCTACACAATCAAATATCAAATACAGTAACTTCTTTTCTGTCCTCTTTTGTCTTATATCACTTTCTTTTATTAATCTTGAAAACAAAGATTTCAATTTCATATAAGACTTCAACCTAATACTGGTTTTATGAGATCAAATCTTCATCAATCAAACCATACACATAACTCAGTATTCAATTTCAATCTACTTATCAGTTGATTCAAAATTTCAATTATAAATTCAATTAAGAAAAACATTATATTTATCATTTATAACAAAACTTAATCATTTGACATTTTTATAGCTTTTAGAATTTGTAACTTATATTGTAGATAAGGCTCGAAGTATAAAATAACAGTAACTTATATTAAAAATATACACATAAATACAATTTTCCAAAACCTTTTGATATTTTTTATACGCTTTAGTTTTTTGTTTTTGAATAATCAGAAAATGTTGATTTAGTTGATAAGTATGAAAAAATACTTCAGGTTTTATTGATTAAAAAAGTGCATTCAAGAGAAGAAAATAAAAGAGAGTACACTAATGTAGTTTTGCAAATAATTTACTCAATAATTTTTTCTGTTGACCTCTTGAAACAAAAATAGAGCTAAAATAAAAGGATAGATCACTGAAATTTTGAAAAATTAGTCAATTTTTCCAATAAATTATCAATAATGAACATTATTGAAACGGCTTGACTACTGTCCTGCTCATCAAATTATTAGTGTTCTATTAAAACTTGTAATTATATTAATATTGTGTATCTTTAGTATCGAAGAAAAGTTGATTTGTAGCACAATTATTTGCCATCAGTCATATGAAAGACTATCTCAGTGTCTAACAAATACCTTTTGTAAAGTTTTAGCACTTCTTTAGAGAGAACACTCCTAGTGAACAGTGGGGCACAAACACAGTACCGACAACTGTCCCAAAGAACTAAACTACTAAAAGAAGTGCCGTAACTGAGATGGGCTGAAGGGGCGGTATCCCTACCACAGATTCCTAAGTCACACACTTTATAAGTCGAATTTTTCGAATAACTCCTTTACTTTAAATTTAGAAAATTCAGTAAGAGATTAAGGAAAAGATTTTTATGAAACAAAATATTTACATTAGATTTGTAATAAAATTCACTTGAATTTAGAAATTTTTGTCCCACGAGTCAAAGAATTCTGGTTACTGTTAATTGTGTGGTAATACAAGTTTAGATACTTTTATAGCTTAAAATGCTGTCATTTGATGTTCTTTGAAAGCAGACAATAAAGATTATTAAATTTAATGTAATAATTTATGTCTAAGGTGTAACTTTATTTATTGTTCTTCACCAAAAAGTTAGAACTTTTTAATACAGATTTATTTAATTGTCTGTCCATTCAATTCTATTTCTGATGACTTCAATGATTCCGCAGAAATAAAACTGAGCTCAAGATATCACGTTTTTATAATAAAATGTACTAATTCTTTGATTGCTGTATTTTTTAAGAACTTTATTGACCAAATGTTTCTTATTTTGATTTTTTAAACTAATTAGTATGAAGAGCCACAAGCATTTTGTTATCCCGACTGTGACCTTAATGATGTGTATGCTTTTCGATCGCTAATAACATCAATGGCACCCACCATAAAAAGCGTATGGAGTTGTCCACTAAAAAGACTTTCAAGCAGCAAAAACATGGTGCCAGACATCATAAAGCTTAGAAAATAGTATTTCATTCGACTTTAAATTCAATCCTTTTTTTCAACCCTCAGGTAAGTTCAAAGGCGTATGTCTTTTTTTATTGTCAATTTTCAAACTTATTCCTGTTATGGTTTCTTGATCTGAGTGTTTCAGTCCAATATCCTGTGGTTTCGCGAGTATATTGTGATGGAGGCAAAAATGATAGTGAACTTTGCTTTTGGAGTGAGGGCTACTTTTTAGGGCATATCAACAACTTGTGGCCAACTATTGGTAATACAGGAGTGAAGAAAAAGCGATTTGAACGGAAACGTGTTCTAAAAGTGGAGGAAACATAAGGAAATAATATCTACCAGTATTGCACTTTACGTTATCGCTATTTCATAACTGAAAGCTGAAGCACACAATATTGTAACTTTAGTAAGCATTTCAAGTGGATCTCATATAAAAGAACTTCATTTCACATTTAACCTATCATTCAGTTGTACACTAACTTTGGAATCAATGTAACGAAAAACTAATTATCATTTAATGGTTGAAAATTCCTATCAATTGAATAAAATCTAAACTTAAAAAATTGTATCTAAATTATAACCTATGTATTTATGAATTGTTTAAATTAATGAAAAATGAATGCTCAGAGAAACGGGTGGATTGTTTATAAAAGATAGAAATTTTCCCCTCTATTACATTAGAGTTGTTATAACAGGTTTGGACAGCTCGGTCAATATGGACAGTTCAGATGGAAGCAAATAAACGACTCCAAATATACAGATACGCACACAGAGAGACACTCATCATCATAACCCAAACTCTTTTGGATGTAGAGTTACTGTTATAACCGATAGCCTCCAACTTTCATTTCAAGTCTCGCCACTCGAATGACAGTATCGACTACATTGTGTAACTTTCACTAACAAGTACTCTAACGCCTAAAATAACAAAAACTTATTGAATTTAGTGTCAGCTCAGTATTAGTGATAATATTTTTCGATGTTTGGCTATACTCTTAGATTAAAGTAACTTATATTATAAGTTGGAAATCATTGTCTTATGGGCAGAGTTTTTAATCTGTTACAGAATTGGATTCAATGAAATACAATATCATTGAGAATTTCTTTGATTAAAATCTGAATTCTTTGCTATTAAGTCGAAATGACTATCAGTTCTACACATGAAGTTTGCTTTGAAGAGCAATTTCTAAATTTTTTGTAAACTTTATGAAGTGTATGAGTAGAGTAAAAGAGCAATAAAGCATATAATATTACTAATTCAAGTTTAACTCAGTGTTCATTTGTGTATAGCTTAGCATTTTAATTATCTCATAAAACGTGCCTTTACTAAACTCGTTTCATTTATCTTGTCCTTCTCTCCCAATAGTAACCTAAGTTTCTAAAACTTTAAGCAATAATAAGCTTGTAGTGCAAGCATAAGACAGTCTCTCTTTGCCATCAATATAAGTTCTGGTGAAGAGAAGAGCAGAACTCGTGGGAATTTTGTCCACTGAAGCGGTACATCTTTGTTGAAAAGTTTGGTAAATTGAAACAGCCTTCAGGCCTTTTATGGCCCTTAAATATTCTTCGACTGTCCCTTAACTGGAAGTAAGAAATATTCGAAATGATTTTATAGTGGGGTGTATTTCAACTTATGTTTCAATGATATACTACGAGATTTAAAATGAGGACCAAAGCTGTATATGTGAACGCATTTCGTTAATTACAATATTATAGTATAGGATACACTCACTCTTTAATTGCCCCCACAATAAAATAATTTTCAAATTTTTCACTTACCAAAAAGAGACTTTGAAATTATTTGGGATCATAAAAGCCCTAAAGGATATCTCAGTTTACAATTTTTTTACTTCTTCTTCTTCTTCTCCACATTTACAGCTTCCAGAAATAGAGAGTCAAATCAGAAGCGCTAGTGATGTGATGCAAATGAGTTATTGACTTGTTTTTGCATAAAACAGCATTTAGTTGTGATATAATTCCAGAGTGAACTATAATCATGCCTCAAAACATTACCCGATCGCGAAACAGCTGCAATCCTTATAATCGCATTTTGGTTTCAATTTAGCACAAAGTTAGTGAAATTTGCTAATAGGGAAACAATGCTATCGATGCATAACTACTTTTAGAATATGAGAATAGGGGAAAATTCAGATTATTCTTTTGCACATTTTTCAACTTATGGTTCAACTTCTTTGCACAACTTTGCGGAAGATTCTTGATATCACTTAATGATCAAACTTTAGTCAATTAGGATTTCAGTGAAACTCAGAATAGTATTCCACTAGAACTTCACTTTAAAATGTTTTAAGCAATTACTCTATCATTAGTTAAATGTAAATTTATTATGATTTGATTAATTTATATTTAATTAACGGCAATTTATGGCGAATCTTTGTGATCATTAATCTCTGAATTATTTCATTTTAGATAAATATTTACATAAAGTTTACAACAAAAAATCTGCTTCTATTTACTTTTTAGAGTACAGTCAAGAGTCTTGTAAATGATAAGTTTATTAGATTAAATTGCTTTAATATTCTTCATTTGAAAGTTAGATTTAAACGTGGTGTTAAACTAACTTTAATAAACAGAAAACTATACTTCTTTGGGTTATTAACTCGAATTTGAGATTTACATCAATGATTTTAATTTTACTTTTTAGACAGTAGAAAATAGCGTTAATAGTCTTTTTAATGCTGAAAAAACATAAAAACATAAACCGGAGCACGGATTCGAACCCGAGCTCTCGTGATTACATGTTGGATGTGATTGAACACAACTCGAACTGTATTCATCGTCAGTTTCAACAATGTATTGAATTCGAATCGATTCCTCGAGTGTGTTGGCGTCAAAGCTGAAAAAGCATACGCTTATACTAAATAAGTCGAGCTTACGAACCCGTATGCATAGTCATGTTCAGGTTGTTAAAGTGTCCCAAAGTATTTCAGTGGATTGAGTTTATCAAATCTATAAATATTAATTTTAGATAAAGCTGAGATAATTGTTCTCGAACTCAAGTTATCTCATGAGTCTGTTTATCTAAAAGCTGTGATTTAATTTTTTACACTTTATTCAAAGTTTACACGTAGTGTATCTTCATTTTAGACAAATTGGTGCTCAATTATTGCTCATAAGTAGAAACGAGAGCCACAAAATTGTTCTAAAGCTTTCTTTATAACATTATAATTTAAATACCATTCATAAAATATCAAATTTTGAAGTCAACTTCATTTATATGCTTTGAATAAGCATTAACTTTTAAAATACAATTTAATTCACTGCTCTCTTTTAAATGAAATTTTTTACACTTTTAAAATAAATGTCAATCTAAAAATCTGTTTCATAATTCAATAACTCTATTATCAATATTGTTGAAAAACGAGTGAAATTTTGAATGTTGTTCAGGAGATGGAAATTAATCCTATCGTTAAGGGGTTCTATGATTTTTCCAGCTGTAGTCACTTTCAGACAATGTTTGTATATATTGAAAAATTGCGGAAATAAAAGCGGGGACTCTAGAGTTGGGATATTGGCTACTCTTTGAATTCAATACACTATACATTCAGTACATCTGCAACTTTATTCTATCTTTTAAACTGTTTGACTTCAAAAGCATACATAATAATAAACAGATTAATATTATTATCATTATTATCATGAAAACTGCCAAAAAGGGGAAATAAAACCTACTATTTCTACTGTTTAGCAGTTTTTCTCTCCATCCCTATAGTGAGCTCATCGAGACATGAATAAAAAAGTTGTGTAGAGTCTCGAACTTTTTTGTTAATAAAACTTGTGAACTGAAGTGAAAAGTAAAATCGCAATCTTGTTTCGATCAGAGTGAGAATGAGAGAAATGAGAGAGAGAGAGAGAGAGAGAGAGAGAGAGAGAGAGAGAGAATGGAGTACTACATGACAGAAATGTATAAAATTAATGAATCGTAAGTCAGAAAAAATTTTCGATCAAAAAGTAATTATCACGTCTTTTTTATCAAATATACATATCATATGAATGAAAAAAATTCAGGAAATCAAATAGTAATTAAATTTCATTAAAAACCATGACAACTATATTTAAACAGACTTTTGGTATAATTAATTGAATTTAAATTACGATAATTTAATTGTTTTATCGGTTTTGGGGATATTATCATTTGAGAACTATTACTTACTCTATTCATTACTTGGAATTTTTATTATATAATAACTTATAAGTTGTGAAAGTGGGAAAAATTACCAGTGAGTGAATAAGGAGTGAAAATCGAAGTTTTCTTCCTTAATAAGTCTGCAAAAGTTATCTCAAGGGTACTCGAGTTGTTCAGATATTAAGTTTATTGCACATATCAATAATTGAGTAAAAGATAATGTTTATTTAGCTTACTTTTATGCATCTCATCTCAATTGAAAGTAAAGGTTTAAGATGGCATTGAAAAAATACACTTCTTTCGATAGCAAAAATCAAAACGTTTTTTACGACCGCAAACAGTATTACTGCAATCATTTCAAAACTTAAATTTGTCATCAATTCACTAAAATAATTGGCTGAGTTATTACTGAAATAGTAATTTTAAAAGTTATTCTCGAGTTTTTAACGACAAACATTATGTGCAATAAATATAGAATGTTTATAATGTTTATATTGCATTGAAATAAACGATATAACAATAAAAGTGCGATATAAACTGCACAATACTTTTGATATATCGATTTCGATATGTTTCTTATCCAGTATTGTTACTTATCCAATATTGCATGATTATAGTCACTTGTGAACACTGAAACAATACACGAGAGATAAATAAAAGAGGACATCGAGTTTTGATTGCTTTATGGTTTATTGCTTTTCTAAGTGTACTAATGCTTCTGTGAATGTTTGATTGTTAATGTAAAAATACTATCAAATTAAACGAAATCAAAATAAATATAGTACTCAACTGAGAACAAGTCACAAATAATGCTTTACAAGTATACTGCATGTGTAGAGGCTCACAAACATTTTGCAAGCTATCATTCTCTCGATAACTTCATCTAAATCACTATTTTTATTTTTAGATTAGATGAAATTTTTTTAAATCGATTTTATTGAATGGAAATTAAATGAATTTTTCATGATTTAAAGTTTTATAAATTATATCAATAGTTAAAAGTGAGAATGAAAAATGTTTATTGCATAGACGGGTAACCTAAATATGAACCGTTAGGGCGGAAATGGAATGCTTCAAATGTTTGATCTTCTAATCCCTATCAGAGAAACAGTATGGGTTTCAACTCTAAACCACATTCAGTTCAGTATTGTTCATCTCTCATGCTTACCATCCGTTGAAAACCGATTCCAAATACCTTTTACTACACATAAGACCACATACAGTACAATATAGTTATTCATTGTTTTTATTTCGAAACCCACTTCAATATCAATATACTTTTGTGAACAACAATCAAAAGCTGAATTTAAAAAGTTTCAAATGTTATTCTTTGAGATCAAATGCACTGCTTATAAATCTAGATAAACAAAAAATTCGAGGCTTTTTCAATACAATACAGTGAAAGTTGATTTAGCTTTGCTTTAAAATTGTATAATTTTCAAAGTAAAAAAGTATACAGACTTAGAAACAAAGTAAATTAAGTAACACTTTGTTTGAATAAGAAAAAGTCACTTCAATCCAAATATTTTAAGTCAATTTGAAATAAAAATATGAAAAACATCAACTGATTCTGTAATCTATTAAAAAAATTTGATACAAGTAATTCATTGATGTTTTTTGTAGTTGTGAAACACATTTGAAAATAATAATTTAGATTTATATAAAATTACATTTGATACAAGTGTTTTCATAATGTTAGTTATAGTTCGAAGTATTATTGAAAATTTAATATAAAAATGCATCGCATTTTTAGAAATTAATACTTGAAAAGAGAGATGAATGAATAGAGGTATTCATCAATATTAAGATACTTTCAAAAGTATTGAATTGTGCATAAATGATAACAGAATCTGTAATACAAGTTCAGTCAAGCTTTAAAGCTCGTTAAAAGAATAGGAACACTATTCTAAAGGTCACAGATTTCCCCTTTCCTTTATGTGATATTCCCACTGATTGAGAAGAGCTTTTTTTATTGCCGAACTTATGGACATTCTTGGATTTGTAAAAAAATTACAACTTTTGTGATCGCCGATAATCAAGCAAAAAGTTGTTTGGAAATAGCGAAAAACAAGACATCACATCCTTTTGTCACAGAGAATGTCACCTGGAAGAGAAGGGACAAAAGTATCTTAAATCACTTTACAACTTAATGGGGTCTTATAAGCTCCTGTCTCAAGACTACAGTAGCGTTTGGCAAATGTCGCAATGATAAGCCTACTCAGGAATCTTTTCAACAGAAGCTTTTATGCTGATTATTGTTGCCGACGCTCTTCTTTTTCGCAGTCTTTTCATTTTACAGCTAGTTTTATAGCAACTCATAATAAGTGCACAACTTTTGAAGTTAATGCCATCACATTATTCATACATTTTACTACATTTACTATTAGTTTGAGGTACTATAAGGGTAGTAAACTTTAATGAATATTATTTACCATTATCTATCATAATATAGTTCTTTTTGTCTTTTTCAAAACTATTTAGACTATCCTTTAAGACAGTCTCAACTTTTCTAATGTAGTTACGATTGTTTCTCTATTTTCACAAAAATACCTAATGGTTAGAGACCAGTAAATTCATAAAATGCTTCCATTATTTAATGAGTTTATAAAGATTTTATGAGATAAATGTTTGTATTTAATTATTGAAGTTCTAAACAAATAAAATCATTTTATTACTTCACTTTAAGACCTTATTTGTGTGAAACCAGTTTACATATATTCATAGCTCTATCGATTGAATAGATTATGTGATTTCCAGTTTTCTAATTGTACTCAAATTTATGATTTTCATTATTGATTAGCGATATTTCTAAATAAATACATGCCATTTAAATACTAAAAAGTTCGAAATAGACTTCAATTCGGGACAAAGTTGTTGACAAAATGCAATCAATTATTATCAAAAATTTATTGCCAACTAATAAAAGTTATATTTTCCAAGAAATGAGTAAACTTTCAAGATATTTTTGAATTTTGTACAACAATTAGACTGAACTTATTTTTTGTTCTCACTAATAATTGCAAAACCGAAAAACCATAAATGATTTTAATGATGCTTTAAATCTAAATCAATGCTATTTGTCTTGAGGTAATGTAAAATTTGATAGAAAGTGTTGCCATCTTTACTGAATTTCCTTCAGACAAGTTCTTAAAAGTTAGCTTTAATAACTTGCATAACTTTTTTTCATATAAAATTAAAAAGTTAAAAGTTATTTTTTGTCAAATCAGTATTTATTGAATTACTGGTGATTTTCAATGAATGAATATTTGTTGAAAAATACAGCGAAATGAATGAGTTAAGCAAAATTTATAAAAAAAAACTCAATTTTGTCATTTCAATTATTTATAAATAAAATGTTACGTATATTTGTTATGACTTAATGCAGGTATATATATAGATAACTAAAGAATTCACTCTAAAATGATTTGAGTGAAGGACAAAAATTTCATATAATAAATAATTGTAAAAAAAAATTTGGGCCTAAACTGAAGCTGAATTTTATTTATAGCGATCCATAACTTGATTAATCCAATCAACATAAGCAGACACTTGAGTATAAATTCCGGGTATATTTGGTTGACCACATTTGATACCGCTTGAAATAATTCCAACCAACACCCATTTGTTATCTTCACTCCTCTTAACAGTTAAAGGTCCGCCAGAATCTCCAGCGCAGGCATCTTTACCACCATCTATGACACCGGCGCAGAGTATACCATACTTTAAAACATTATTGTATCCCAACTTTGAGAGCATTTCTTTACAAAAATCGGTTGGAATAATAGGTACAGAAACTATTTGTAAAACTCTCGGCACATGTTTTGAACCTAATATTGAAAGAGAGAAAATTTCAACTCAAATACATTATCAGATAAAAAATGATAAAAATTTTATACCATATTCAAGAACACCAAACCCTGAGACATGTCCGGTTTGACCATCAAATCCTTCCATATTTTTAGGTAAACAAATTGGTTGAATATTATCTTCATATTTGATGCTTTCGTTGAGCATTATTAAAGCGATGTCGTTCTCAAATGTATTGCTACTAAAATTTTCATTAACAATAACTTGAGCAGCATTTCGAGTCATTATCACAGGACTTGTTGTCAACAATTTCATAATTGCATCGCTTTTATTATCATTTTTGTCAATTATTTTACTCAAATCTATGTCTGTTTTAGTGATTCCATCAGTAAATTTATGTTTACCGAAAAATACTTGAATACTTCCCTTATTTCTTAGACAATGAGCTGCAGTTATGATCCACTTATGATGAATGAGAACAGCCCCGCATTGCATGATTACATTGTCAACTTTTATCTGAAGAATTACCTGCCATGGAACTTCTCCATAATAACTATCACTTCCACCCACTATCCGATTGATTCGGGAATTTCTCGGTCTTTCTCCACAATTATCATAATTATTTAATGAATCGTCAGTTAAAATATTTTTTATTAAATTCAAACTAATAATTAAAATCAATAATTTAAATGATTTTAAAATGTATGAAATCTTCATTTTTTATTGTTTTTAAATTTATTTTATCTAAAATTTGATATTAAAATAGATTTTTAAGCAATCAACTTATGAGATAATACTTTACAAAGTCATGAAAAATATTTTAAAAAATTGATTTATCAAACTTGATGTGTTATTGAAGTTTGATAAATGATAAAGTTTATAATGACTAACATTATAGTATTGACTAACATTTCTCCTGAAATTAAAAGAAAAGTACAACTTTTGTACTACTGAAGCAGAACTATTGAAAGTTATGGTTAATTAAGTTTCGATACAAGCATTCAAACATTTTATTTCACTCCTTTGTCAATAGTTTCGTTATAATATCAAATGGGATCTTAAACTTTATTATATACAAAATTATGAAATATACAAAATTTTAAAATGATAAAAAGCATTCTAACTCAATTGAATATTTAAAATGTATAATTTACTCATAAAAATATGGAAAAAGTATCAATAATAGTTAGCAAACAATATTTTTAATCAAATTCAAGATAGAACTGATTTTTTGTAATCAGTAAATGTATAAAACCTGCATAAAACTGGATATAATTAGGTTATACAATAATGTAAATTCAATATTTTTGAAAAATAAGTGAAAACTTTTTCTAAATCATTTCAAACGAAATTATTGAACAGTTGTTTAATTTTGAGTGAAAAGCAATTTTAAAGTTCTATGAATCAAATTTTTTCGATTGTATATTCAGATAAATATTGATTTAAATAAATTTTTGGATAAAAAATAATAATAATAATTCGAGCTAAAGCTAAATGCATGATCTTTACAAAGTTTGGGATCTTTTTAGATCAGTAAAATTCAACTGAAATTAGGACAAAAAACTGAGTGTATTTAATTTTTAGTCATTAATGTTGACACTTATCAGTAATTCATTTGAAAAATTATTGTCATTGAATTATTGTTTGAAACTTGACTATTATATAAATACTAAATGAATGTCAAAATGAATTTCATTGATTAATGTTTCTCACATTCATTTTTGATTCATCCGGATTTCTATTGTGATTTTGAGCCTTCAATAAACTATTGAATGACTATATTTAGGGCACATATTTGTGGTTTTAGTGAACTTCACGATTCAGTAATGCATGCGATGCAAAAACTTCTGTAAATAACTGTTCATTCGTTTACTTTGAAATTGACATCAAAAATATTCTTCAAGTTTTATTTATTAAAATGTTTAAATATTTTTATTTTTTATTTATATTTTTTATAAATCAAATTTATTCAATAAATGCAATCGATTTTAAAAGAGTTTGTTATCTTCGAACTGATCCTTCATTCGAAATACCTGTAAAACAAATAATTGAGAAACAATTATGTACTCATATAATAATAGGTTTCGCTTCAGTTAACGATAACTCGATTGCCAACAATGCCGATGATCTTTTATTTTACAAAAGTTGTAAATCTATAATCAATGAGTCGAATAGCAATACATTATTAATGCTATCTATCGGTGGTCTGTAATGCAAAACAAATTAAAGTTTTACAATTTGTTGATAGATTTGATAAATTTCAGGTGGAGGTAAAGCTAAAGGATTTCATTCGGCGGCTTCTAATGATATAAACAGAAAAAAATTCGCAGATTCTATTATTAAAGTGGTTGAAGAATATGGTTTTGATGGTATAGACATTGATTGGGAGTTCCCGTCTTGGGCTAACCTTTATATATGGGATAGACTAAAATTTAATCTTCTCTTAAAGGTTATATATTTTTAACTAAAAATCAAAAATTCTTAAATAAATTTTGATTTTTTAATCAGGAACTGCGTCAAAGTTTCACGAATTATGAGTCGAATAATGAAAGTTCCAGAAAGTTGTTATTAAGTGTTGCGGTTGCGGCACAATATCCAATAATTGAGAGATCGTATGATATGCCAGATATGATGAAATATATCGATTTCCTCAATTTGATGTCTTATGACTATCATATATTTCATTGGTATTGGCCTTTTGCCGGACATAACAGTCCATTATTCAAGAGGGAAATCGAATTCGGATTATTCGGGACAATGAATACCAAGTGGTCCGCTAACTATTGGAACCGATTGGGAGCCGATAAAAGCAAAATAATGGTTGGGATTCCGACTTATGCTCGAAGTTTTCGTTTAATGTTCAATTGGCTGACAATTCCGGGAACACTTGCGATTGCAGACAATGGGGATATGACTTATTCACAGGTTTGTGAATTTTTGAGAGCCAACGGAACTAAAGTTGTTTCAGATCCTGAATCGAGAGTTCCCTTCGCTTATAGGGATTACACTTGGGTTTCATATGAGAACGAAGAAAGTGCCGCTCAAAAAATAATGTGGATTAAAGATAATGGATTCGGTGGTGTCATGACCTTTAGCTTAAATGCGGATGACTTTAGATATAAATGCAGTGAAAATAATGTATTCGTCATTCATTCTGTCATTAAATCTTTATCTTGAAACCAAAGCTTTTATTTCTAAATAGATTTGATTTATTTATTCAATGTTTGTTTTGTGAACATTTATTACGATGAAATTGCACTCAAATAAATTGAAATAATCATGAAATTTTATCAAAAGCATTCATTAATCATAACTTATTCAATGAATTTAAATCATTCAATTCAAGTATAGTTTATATTAACTTGAGTTACAACTTATTCTTTGACAATATCTGAAAGACAATATCTTGTAATTGGTGTTTATTTGAAACATTTGGATAAACCATTAAAATACTGAATTCGATGACTTTCAACTAACGGTTATTTAAAACAAAAAAGTTATTTACATTTAGTTTATGTAAAATACTATCAAAAAGTTATAATTAATGATTGACTCAATTAAATTCAGAATGAATTATGTAAAACTTAATAATAATGATTTTCATTCCTTCAATTATAAAACAATCTGAAATAGAGAATATGTTTTGAACAACTCATGCATCAAATCTGTTAACTTCTCGGAAAAAGCTGCAAAAATTATTTATTTGTGGTAATTATTTAAAAATAAATAATCAATTACTTCAAAAAGGTTCCAATAATTTTTGAAGTCATGGAGAATATAATTGAAGATCAGTTGAAGTTCATTATACAGAAACGGAAAAAAGTTAATTAACAATTATGTGAATCCAAAGTTCAATTTCATTGTGATGTTTAATCATAAGTTAATTTGAGTTTAAATAGACTAAAAATTTTCCTTAATAGAGGTCAAGAACATCAACTTTTGCCCATTAAATCGAAGATAGATTCTGATTGCTTCCAAAGGACAATCCTCTTATATTCTTCATTGCGAACATGAGCTGAACTAAATTTTCTCATATCATGATCGATAAAATATATTTTTGAATTTCTAGAATAAAAGCCTTGTTGTTTAGCTATTGATTTCAATATGATTTATAAGTTAGATTATTTTACAACATTTAATGAAAGCTAAGTTCAATATTGAATGTTTAATGATTAACAGTAGTTGAGTGTTTCCATTATAAAGTTGATTGAAATTATATTTAATTCATACTTTTTTGTGTTGATTCGTTATAATATCTTACTTTTTCGGTAATCAAGTTTTATCCCAAAAGCTGTGTCCGTAAATAAAATACCAATTTATTGAGAATAAGAAATTGTATTCAAAATAAAATAAATCCTAGAAGTATTTGAAATCTGCTTTGAGATTAGAATAAGTATAGATCTAAAGACATGCCGATCAAGAGAAAAAGTATAAATACCAGAACAATAAGAGTCATTCCAACTTTATATTTGTTTAATAAAGTGCAGTAAAGCCACAAAAAATATTTCACAATTTAATGACAATTTTAAATATTGAAAAGTTAAGTTATTAAGATATCATCAAAAAAAGTTAGATATTGTGAAATTCATTTAAAAATAATAATTACACGTTTTTGTAATTAATGCTTAATTAAATTTGAAAGGAATTGAAATCTTTTTTATTGTTCATAAGTTTTTGCATAAGATCTCTCATCTGTCGCCTTATTGAAAAATAGAATAAATACCACTCACCGCAAATTAGGCCATTACTTAAATTAAAAAGTATTTTCCTTATCCTTCAAATAATTGCGATTCTTATCCTTGATTTGTTTTCAACATCTTCTCAGCAAATGCTCTTATTCTACGTCTTATCATTTCCAGAAGAAATACTAGTATTTATGATAATTTTAAACTATTGAGAGTTCATCGAAATGGTTACGGTCTAGACATTCAATAACAACTTATTGATTGAAAGTAATCAAACTCTATCAAAGTTATTCGGTATTTGAATTGAGTTCGTTTTTCGTACTAAACGAAACGATTTGTCTTTGGTCTCGTTCACAAACTAGACCTTTGGACCTAGACCTAGACCTAGACCTTTGGATTTATCATTTAAAAGTTATTCATTTGAGTAAGAGTTATAATTTTTAAAAAACTTTAGTTTAAAGTTTAGTTAAAAAAAAGTTTAGCAATACATGAAACTAATTTTCAATTAGATTTCAAATAATTAATTAATACTTTTTTCTATGCAAATTCATAATTATTTTTTCGATCATATGTTTTACACTTTAGTGTTGAGATAATTTTGTAAACTAGTTTTC